>JAWPHD010020021.1:0-33372 GCA_037043455.1 Cyrtodaria siliqua | reverse complement strand
ACGCATATATATTCAGTTCTTACACATATATGTTCAGATCTTACACATATATATTCACTTCTTACGCATATATATTCCGTTCTTACACATATATATTCACTTCTTACACATATATATTCAGTTCTTACACTTATATATTCCGTTCTTACACATATATACACAAATATATTCCGTTCTTACACATATATATTCCGTTCTTACACGTACATATTCCGTTCTTACACATATATATTCCGTTCTTACACATATATATTCCGTTCATAAGCATATATATTCAGTTCTTACGCATATATATTCAGTTCTTACGCATATATATTCCGTTCTTACGCATATATAATCAGTTCTTACAGATATATATTCCGTTCTTACACATATATATTCCGTTCTTACACATATATATTCCGTTCTTACACATATATATTTCGTTCTTACACATATATATTCCGTTCTTACGTATATACGTTCTTACGCATATATATTCAGTTCTTACGCATATATATTCAGTTCTCTACGCATATATATTCAGTTCTTACACATATATATTCAGTTTTACGCATATATATTCAGTTCTTACGCATATATATTCAGTTCTTACGCATATATATTCAGTTCTTACGCATATATAATCAGTTCTTACACGTATATATTCAGTTCTTACACATATATATTCAGTTCTTACGCATATATATTCCGTTGTTACACATATATATTCCGTTCTTACGCATATATATTCCGTTCTTACACATATATATTCAGTTCTTACACATATATATTCAGTTGTTACACATATATTCAGTTCTTACACATATATATTCAGTTTTACGCATATATATTCATTTCTTACACATATATGTTCAGTTCTTACGCATATATATTCCGTTCTTACACATATATATTCCGTTTTTACAAATATATATTCCGTTCTTACACATATATATTCCGTTCTTACGCATATATATTTTCAGTTCTTACTCATATATATTCCGTTCTTACGCATATATATTCCGTTCTTACGCATATATATTCAGTTCTTACGCATATATATTCAGTTCTTACGCATATATATTCAGTTCTTACGCATATATATTCAGTTCTTACGAATATATATTCAGTTCTTACACGTACATATTCCGTTCTTACACATATATATTCCGTTCTTACACATATATATTCCGTTCATAAGCATATATATTCAGTTCTTACGCATATATATTCAGTTCTTACGCATATATATTCCGTTCTTACGCATATATAATCAGTTCTTACAGATATATATTCCGTTCTTACACATATATATTCCGTTCTTACACATATATATTCCGTTCTTACACATATATATTTCGTTCTTACACATATATATTCCGTTCTTACGTATATACGTTCTTACGCATATATATTCAGTTCTTACGCATATATATTCAGTTCTTACGCATATATATTCAGTTCTTACACATATATATTCAGTTTTAAGCATATATATTCAGTTCTTACGCATATATATTCAGTTCTTACGCATATATATTCAGTTCTTACGCATATATATTCAGTTCTTACATTTATATATTTAGTTCTTACACATATATATTCAGTTCTTACACATATATATTCCGTTTTTACACATATATATTCCGTTCTTACACATATATATTCTGTTATTACACATATATATTCCGTTCTTACACGTATATATTCCGTTCATACACATATATATTCCGTTCTTACACATATATTCCGTTCTTACGCATATATATTCCGTTCTTTCGCATATATATTCAGTTTTAACGCATATATATTCAGTTCTTACGCATATATATTCAGTTCTTACACGTATATATTCAGTTCTTACACATATATATTCAGTTCTTACGCATATATATTCCGTTGTTACACATATAAATTCCGTTCTTACGCATATATATTCCGTTCTTACACATATATATTCAGTTCTTACACATATATATTCAGTTGTTACACATATATTCAGTTCTTACACATATATATTCAGTTTTACGCATATATATTCATTTCTTACACATATATGTTCAGTTCTTACACATATATATTCAGTTTTACGCATACATATTCAGTTCTTACGCATATATATTCCGTTCTTACACATATATATTCCGTTTTTTACAAATATATATTCCGTTCTTACACATATATATTCCGTTCTTACGCATATATATTTTCAGTTCTTACTCATATATATTCCGTTCATACGCATATATATTCCGTTCTTACGCATATATATTCAGTTCTTACGCATATATATTCAGTTCTTACGCATATATATTCAGTTCTTACGCATATATATTCAGTTCTTACGAATATATATTCAGTTCTTACACATATATATTCAGTTCTTACACATATATATTCCGTTCTTACACATATATATTCCGTTCTTACACGTATATATTCCGTTCTAACACATATATATTCCGTTCTTACACATATATATTCCGTTCTTACACATATATATTCAGTTCTTACACATATATAATTCCGTTCTTACACATATATATTCCGTTCTTACACATATATATTCCGTTCTTACGCATATATATTCAGTTCTTACGCATATATATTCATTTCTTACACATATATGTTCAGTTCTTACGCATATATATTCAGTTTTACGCATATATATTCAGTTCTTACGCATATATATTCAGTTCTTACACATATATATTCAGTTCTTACACATATATATTCAGTTTTTACACATATATATTCACTTCTTACACATATATATTCCGTTCTTACACATATATATTCCGTTCTTACACATATCTATTCCGTTCTTAAACATATATATTCCGTTCTTACGCAAATATATTAAGTTCTTACGCATATATATTTCGTTCTTACGCATATATATTCAGTTCTTTCACATATATATTCCATTCTTACACATATATATTCAGTTCTTACACAAATATATTCACTTCTTACACATATATATTCAGTTCTTACACATATATATTCCGTTCTTACACATATATACACAAATATATTCCGTTCTTACACATATATATTCCGTTCTTACACGTACATATTCCGTTCTTACACATATATATTCCGTTCTTACACATATATATTCCGTTCATAAGCATATACATTCAGTTCTTACGTATATATATTCAGTTCTTACACATATATATTCAGTTCTTACAAATATATATTCAGTTCTTACACATATATATTCAGTTCATACACATATATATTTCGTTCTTTTACATATATATTCCGTTCTTACACATATATATTCCGTTCTTACACGTATATATTCCGTTCTAACACATATATATTCCGTTCTAACACATATATATTCTGTTCTTACACATATATATTTTGTTCTTACACATATATATTCCGTTCTTACGCATATATATTCAGTTCTTACGCATATATATTCAGTTATTACGCATATATACTCATTTCTTACACATGTATGTTCAGTTCTTACACATATGTATTCAGTTTTACGCATATATATTCAGTTCTTACGCATATATATTCAGTTCTTACACATATATATTCAGTTCTTACACATATATATTCAGTTCTAACACATATATATTCCGTTCTTACGCATATATATTCAGTACTTACACGTATTTATTCCGTTCTTACACATATATATTCCGTTCTTACACATATCTATTCCGTTCTTACACATATATATTCCGTTCTTACGCATATATATTAAGTTCTTACGCATATATCTTCCGTTCTTACGCATATATATTCAGTTCTTACACATATATATTCCGTTCTTACACATATATATTCCTTTCTTACACATATATATTCAGTTCTTACATATATTTATTCAGTTCTTACGCATATATATTCCGTTCCTATACATATATATTCCGTTCTTACACACATATTCCGTTCTGACGCATATTATTCCGTTCTTTCGCATATATATTCAGTTTTACGCATATATATTCAGTTCTTACGCATATATATTCAGCTCTTACGCATATATATTTCGTTCTTACACATATATATTCCGTTCTTACACGTATTTATTCCGTTCTTACACATATGTATTCCGTTCTTACACATATATATTCCGTTCTTACACATATATATTCCGTTCTTACGCATATATATTCGGTTCTTACGCATATATATTCCGTTCTTACGCATATATATTCAGTTCTTACACATATATATTCCGTTCTTACACATATATATTCCGTTCTTACACGTATTTATTCCGTTCTTACACATATATATATTCCGTTCTTACACATATATATTCCGTTCTTACACATATATATATTCCGTTCTTACACATATATATTCCGTTCTTACACATATATATTCAGTTCTTACACACATATATTCACTTCTTACGCAAATATATTCAGTTCTTACGCATATATATTCACTTCTTACACATATATATTCCGTTCTTACAGATATATATTCAGTTCTTACACATATATGTTCAGTTCTTACGCATATATATTCAGTTTTACGCATATATATTCAGTTCTTACACATATATATTCAGTTCTTACACATATATATTCAGTTCTTACACATATATATTCATTTCTTACACACATATATTCACTTCTTACGCAAATATATTCAGTTCTTACGCATATATATTCATTTCTTACACATATATGTTAAGTTCTTACGCATATATATTCAGTTTTACGCATATATATTCAGTTCTTACGCATATATATTCCGTTCTTACACATATATATTCCGTTTTTACAAATATATATTCCGTTCTTACACATATATATTCCGTTCTTACGCATATATATTTTCAGTTCTTACTCATATATATTCCGTTCTTACGCATATATATTCCGTTCTTACGCATATATATTCAGTTCTTACGCATATATATTCAGTTCTCACGCATATATATTCAGTTCTTACGCATATATATTCAGTTCTGACGAATATATATTCAGTTCTTACACATATATATTCCGTTCTTACACATATATATTCCATTCTTACACATATATATTCCGTTCTTACACGTATATATTCCGTTCTAACACATATATATTCCGTTCTTACACATATATATTCCGTTTTTTCACATATATATTCAGTTCTTACGCATATATATTCCGTTCTTACACATATATATTCCGTTCTTACACATATATATTCCGTTCTTACATATACAAATTCCGTTCTTACACATATATTTTCCGTTCTTACGCATATATATTCAGTTCTTACTCATATATATTCAGTTCTTACACATATATATTCAGTTCTTACACATATATATTCAGTTATAACACATATATATTCAGTTCTTACACATATATATTCACTTCTTACACATATATATTCCGTTCTTACACATATATATTCAGTTCTTACACATATATATTCAGTTCTTACGCATATATATTCCGTTCTTACACATATATATTCCGTTCTTACACATATATTCCGTTCTGACGCATATATATTCCGTTCTTTCGCATATATATTCAGTTTTACGCATATATATTCAGTTCTTACGCATATATATTCCGTTCTTACACATATATATTCCGTTCTTACACGTATTTATTCCGTTCTTACACATATATATTCCGTTCTTACACATATCTATTCTGTTCTTACACATATATATTCAGTTCTTACACATATATATTCAGTTTTTACACATATATATTCCGTTCTTACACATATTTATTCCGTTCTTACACATATATATTCAGTCCTTACGCATATATATTGCGTTCTTACACATATATATTCCGTTCTTACACATATATATTCCGTTCTTACACATATATATTCAGTTCTTACGAATATATATTCCGTTCCTATACATATATATTCCGTTCTTACACATATATTCCGTTCTGACGCATATTATTCCGTTCTTTCGCATATATATTCAGTTTTACGCATATATATTCAGTTCTTACGCATATATATTCAGTTCTTACTCATATATATTTCGTTCTTACACATATATATTCCGTTCTTACACGTATTTATTCCGTTCTTACACATATATATTCCGTTCTTACACATATCTATTCCGTTCTTACACATATATATTCCGTTCTTACACACATATATTCACTTCTTACGCAAATATATTCAGTTCTTACGCATATATATTCACTTCTTACACATATATATTCCGTTCTTACAGATATATATTCAGTTCTTACACATATATGTTCAGTTCTTACGCATATATATTCAGTTTTACGCATATATATTCAGTTCTTACACATATATATTCAGTTCTTACACATATATATTCAGTTCTTACACATATATATTCAGTTCTTACACACATATATTCACTTCTTACGCAAATATATTCAGTTCTTACGTATATATATTCATTTCTTACACATATATGTTCAGTTCTTACGCATATATATTCAGTTTTACGCATATATATTCAGTTCTTACGCATATATATTCCGTTCTTACACATATATATTCCGTTTTTACAAATATATATTCCGTTCTTACACATATATATTCCGTTCTTACGCATATATATTTTCAGTTCTTACTCATATATATTCCGTTCTTACGCATATATATTCCGTTCTTACGCATATATATTCAGTTCTTACGCATATATATTCAGTTCTTACGCATATATATTCAGTTATTACGCATATATATTCAGTTCTGACGAATATATATTCAGTTCTTACACATATATATTCCGTTCTTACACATATATATTCCGTTCTTACACATATATATTCCGTTCTTACACGTATATATTCCGTTCTAACACATATATATTCCGTTCTTACTCATATATATTCCGTTCTTACACATATATATTCAGTTCTTACGCATATATATTACGTTCTTACACATATATATTCCGTTCTTACACATATATATTCCGTTCTTACATGTACAAATTCCGTTCTTACACATATATATTCCGTTCTTACGCATATATATTCAGTTCTTACTCATATATATTCAGTTCTTACACATATATATTTCGTTCTTACAAATATATATTCAGTTATAACACATATATATTCAGTTCTTACACATATATATTCACTTCTTACACATATATATTCCGTTCTTACACATATATATTCAGTTCTTACACATATATATTCAGTTCTTACGCATATATATTCCGTTCTTACACATATATATTCCGTTCTTACACATATATTCCGTTCTGACGCATATATATTCCGGTCTTTCGCATATATATTCAGTTTTACGCATATATATTCAGTTCTTACTCATATATATTCCGTTCTTACACATATATATTCCGTTCTTACACGTATTTATTCCGTTCTTACACATATATATTCCGTTCTTACACATATCTATTCTGTTCTTACACATATATATTCAGTTGTTACACATATATATTCAGTTTTTAAACATATATATTCCGTTCTTACACATATTTATTCCGTTCTTACACATGTATATTCAGTTCTTACGCATATATATTCCGTTTTTACACATATATATTCCGTTCTTACACATATATATTCCGTTCTTACACATATATATTCAGTTCTTACGAATATATATTCCGTTCCTATACATATATATTCCGTTCTTACACATATATTCCGTTCTGACGCATATATATTCTGTTCTTACACGTACATATTCCGTTCTTACACATATATATTCCGTTCTTACACATATATATTCAGTTCTTACACATATATATTCAGTTCTTACGAATATATATTCCGTTCTTACACATATATATTCCGTTCTTACACATATATATTCCGTTCTTACACGTACAAATTCCGTTCTTACACATATATATTTCGTTCTTACGCATATATATTCAGTTCTTACTCATATATATTCAGTTCTTACACATATATATTCAGTTCTTACACATATATATTCAGTTATAACACATATATATTCAGTTCTTACACATATATATTCACTTCTTACACATATATATTCCGTTCTTACACATATATATTCAGTTCTTACACATATATTTTCAGTTCTTACGCATATATATTCCGTTCTTACACATATATATTCCGTTCTTACACATATATTCCGTTCTGACGCATATATATTCCGTTCTTACGCATATATATTCAGTTTTACGCATATATATTCAGTTCTTACGCATATATATTCAGTTCTTACGCATATATATTCCATTTTACAAATATATATTCCGTTCTTACACATATTTATTCCGTTCTTACACATATATATTCCGTTCTTACAGATATCTTTTCTGTTCTTACACATATATATTCCGTTCTTACGCATATATATTCAGTTCTTACGCATATATATTCCGTTCTTACGCATATATATTCAGTTCTTACACACATATATATTCCGTTCTTACCCATATATATTCCGTTCTTACACATATATATTCCGTTCTTACACGTATTTATTCCGTTCTTACACATATATATTCCGTTCTTACACATATCTATTCCGTTCTTACACGTACATATTCCGTTCTTACACATATATATTCCGTTCTTACACATATATATTCCGTTCTTAAGCATATATATTCAGTTATACGCATATATATTCAGTTCTTACGCATATATATTCAGTTCTTATGCATATATATTCAGTTCTTACGCATATATGTGCAGTTCTTACACAAATATATTCTGTTCTTACACATATATATTCCATTCTTACACGTATATATTCCGTTCTTACACATATATATTCCGTTCTTACGCATATATATTCTTACACATATATTCCGTTCTTACACATATATATTCAGTTCTTACACATATAAATTCCGTTCTTACACATATATATTCTGTTCTTACGCATATATATTCAGTTCTTACGCATATATATTCCTTTCTCATGCATATATATTCCGTTCTTACGCATATATATTCTTACACATATATTCCGTTCTTACTCATATATATTCAGTTCTTACACATATAAATTCCGTTCTTACACATATATATTCAGTTCTTACGCATATATATTCAGTTCTTACGCATATATATTCCTTTCTCATGCATATATATTCAGTTCTTAAACATATATATTCAGTTCTTACGCATATATATTCAGTTCTTACGCATATATATTCAGTTCTTACGCATATATATCCAGTTGTTTCACATATTAATTCAGTTCTTACATATATATATTCCGTTCTTACACACATATATTCACTTCTTACGCAAATATATTCAGTTCTTACGCATATATATTCACTTCTTACACATATAAATTCCGTTCTTACACATATATATTCTGTTCTTACGCATATATATTCAGTTCTTACGCATATATATTCCTTTCTCATGCATATATATTCAGTTCTTAAGCATATATATTCAGTTCTTACGCATATATATTCAGTTCTTACGCATATATATTCTGTTCTTACGCATATATATTCAGTTCTTACGCATATATATTCCGTTCTAACACATATATATTCCGTTTCTACAAATATATATTCCGTTCTTACTCATATATATTTTCAGTACTTACTCATATATATTCCGTTCTTACGCATATATATTCCATTCTTACGCATATATATTCAGTTCTTACACATATATATTCATTTCTTACGCATATATATTCAGTTCTTACGCATATATATTCAGTTCTTACGAATATATATTCAGTTCTTACACATATATATTCAGTTCTTACACATATATATTCCGTTCTTACACATATATATTCCATTCTTACACGTATATATTCCGTTCTAACACATATATATTCCGTTCTTACACATATATATTCCGTTCTTACACATATATATTCAGTTCTTACGAATATATATTCCGTTCTTACACATATATATTCCGTTCTTACACATATATATTCCGTTCTTACACGTACAAATTCCGTTCTTACACATATATATTTCGTTCTTACGCATATATATTCAGTTCTTACTCATATATATTCAGTTCTTACACATATATATTCAGTTCGTACACATATATATTCAGTTATAACACATATATATTCAGTTCTTACACATATATATTCACTTCTTACACATATATATTCCGTTCTTACACATATATATTCAGTTCTTACACATATATTTTCAGTTCTTACGCATATATATTCCGTTCTTACACATATATATTCCGTTCTTACACATATATTCCGTTCTGACGCATATATATTCCGTTCTTTCGCATATATATTCAGTTTTACGCATATATATTCAGTTTTTACGCATATATATTCAGTTCTTACGCATATATATTCCATTTTACACATACATATTCCGTTCTTACACGTATTTATTCCGTTCTTACACATATATATTCCGTTCTTACACATATCTTTTCTGTTCTTACACATATATATTCCGTTCTTACGCATATATATTCAGTTCTAACGCATATATATTCCGTTCTTACGCATATATATTCAGTTCTTACACACATATATATTCCGTTCTTACCCATATATATTCCGTTCTTACACATATATATTCCGTTCTTACACGTATTTATTCCGTTCTTACACATATATATTCCGTTCTTACACATATCTATTCCGTTCTTACACGTACATATTCCGTTCTTACACATATATATTCCGTTCTTACACATATATATTCTGTTCTTAAGCATATATATTCAGTTTTACGCATATATATTCAGTTCTTACGCATATATATTCAGTTCTTATGCATATATATTCAGTTCTTACGCATATATGTGCAGTTCTTACACAAATATATTCTGTTCTTACACATATATATTCCATTCTTACACGTATATATTCCGTTCTTACACATATATATTCCGTTCTTACGCATATATATTCTTACACATATATTCCGTTCTTACACATATATATTCAGTTCTTACACATATAAATTCCGTTCTTACAGATATATATTCTGTTCTTACGCATATATATTCAGTTCTTACGCATATATATTCCTTTCTCATGCATATATATTCAGTTCTTAAGCATATATATTCAGTTCTTACGCATATATATTCAGTTCTTACGCATATATATTCAGTTCTTACGCATATATATTCAGTTCTTACGCATATATTTCCAGTTGTTACACATATAAATTCAGTTCCTACATATATATATTCAGTTCTTACACATATATATTCCGTTCTTACACATATATATATTCCGTTCTTACACATATATATTCCGTTCTTACACATATATATTCAGTTCTTACACACATATATTCACTTCTTACACATATATTCCGTTCTTACAGATATATATTACGTTCTTACAAATATATCTTCCTTTCTTACACATATATATTCCGTTCTTACACGTACATATTCCGTTCTTACACATATATATTCCGTTCTTACACATATATATTCCGTTCTTACACGTACATATTCTGTTCTTACACATATATATTCCGTTCTTACTCATATATATTCCGTTCTTACGCATATGTATTCATTTCTTACGCATATATATTCAGTTCTTACACATATATTCAGTTCTTACAGATATATATTCAGTTCTTACGCATATATATTCAGTTCTTACGCATATATATTCAGTTCTTACGCATATATATTCATTACTTACACATATTTGTTCAGTTCTTACACATATATATTCCGTTCTTACACGTACATATTCCGTTCTTACACATATAAATTCCGTTCTTACAAATATATATTCACTTCTTACACATATATATTCAGTTCGTACACATAAATATTCAGTTCTTGTATATATATACACATATATATTCAGTTCTTACACACATATATTCACTTCTTACACATATATTCCGTTCTTACAGATATATATTCCGTTCTTACAAATATATCTTCCGTTCTTACACATATATATTCCGTTCTTACACGTACATATTCCGTTCTTACACATATATATTCCGTTCTTACACATATATATTCCGTTCTTACACGTACATATTCTGTTCTTACACATATATATTCCGTTCTTACTCATATATATTCCGTTCTTACGCATATGTATTCATTTCTTACGCATATATATTCAGTTCTTACACATATATTCAGTTCTTACAGATATATATTCAGTTCTTACGCATATATATTCAGTTCTTACGCATATATATTCAGTTCTTACGCATATATATTCATTACTTACACATATTTGTTCAGTTCTTACACATATATATTCCGTTCTTACACGTACATATTCCGTTCTTACACATATATATTCCGTTCTTACAAATATATATTCACTTCTTACACATATATATTCAGTTCGTACACATATATATTCAGTTCTTGTATATATATACACATATATATTCTGTTCTTACACATATATATTCCGTTCTTACACGTACATATTCCGTTCTTACACATATATATTCCGTTCTTACACGTACATATTCCCTTCTTACACATATATATTCCGTTCTTACACATATATATTCAGTACTTACACATATATATTCAGTTCTTTCGCATATATATTCAGTTCTTGCACATATATATTCAGTTCTTACACATATATATTCAGTTCTTACTCTTATATATTCAGTTCTTACACATATATATTCCGTTCTTACACATATTTATTCCGTTCTTACACATATATATTCCGTTCTCACTCATATATATTCAGTTCTTACACATATATATCTACTTCTTACACATATATATTCCGTTCTTACAAATATATATTCCGTTCTTACACGTACATATTCCGTTCTTACACATATATATTCCGTTCTTACACATATATATTCAGTTCTTACAGATATATATTCAGTTCTTACGCATATATATCCAGTTCTTACGCATATATATTCATTTCTTACATATATATGTTCAGTTCTTACACATATATATTCCGTTCTTACACGTACATATTCCGTTCTTACACATATATATTCCGTTCTTACACATATATATTCCGTTCTTACACGTACATATTCCGTTCTTACACATATATATTCTATTCTTACTCATATATATTCCGTTCTTACGCATATGTATTCATTTCTTACGCATATATATTCAGTTCTTACACATATATTCAGTTCTTACAGATATATATTCAGTTCTTACGCATATATATTCAGTTCTTACGCATATATATTCAGTTCTTACACATATATATTCATTACTTACACATATATGTTCAGTTCTTTCACATATATATTCCGTTCATACACGTACATATTCCGTTCTTACACATATATATTCAGTTCTTACGCATATATATTCAGTTCTTACACATATATATTCAGTTCTTA
Organism: Cyrtodaria siliqua; assembly: GCA_037043455.1. NCBI lineage: Eukaryota > Metazoa > Mollusca > Bivalvia > Adapedonta > Hiatellidae > Cyrtodaria > Cyrtodaria siliqua. The sequence continues at coordinate 20,120 of JAWPHD010020021.1, read as the reverse complement.
CAGATATATATTCAGTTCTTACGCATATATATCCAGTTCTTACACATATATATTCCGTTCTTACACATATATATATTCCGTTCTTACACATATATATTCCGTTCTTACACATATATATTCAGTTCTTACACACATATATTCACTTCTTACACATATATTCCGTTCTTACAGATATATATTACGTTCTTACAAATATATCTTCCTTTCTTACACATATATATTCCGTTCTTACACGTACATATTCCGTTCTTACACATATATATTCCGTTCTTACACATATATATTCCGTTCTTACACGTACATATTCTGTTCTTACACATATATATTCCGTTCTTACTCATATATATTCCGTTCTTACGCATATGTATTCATTTCTTACGCATATATATTCAGTTCTTACACATATATTCAGTTCTTACAGATATATATTCAGTTCTTACGCATATATATTCAGTTCTTACGCATATATATTCAGTTCTTACGCATATATATTCATTACTTACACATATTTGTTCAGTTCTTACACATATATATTCCGTTCTTACACGTACATATTCCGTTCTTACACATATATATTCCGTTCTTACAAATATATATTCACTTCTTACACATATATATTCAGTTCGTACACATAAATATTCAGTTCTTGTATATATATACACATATATATTCAGTTCTTACACACATATATTCACTTCTTACACATATATTCCGTTCTTACAGATATATATTCCGTTCTTACAAATATATCTTCCGTTCTTACACATATATATTCCGTTCTTACACGTACATATTCCGTTCTTACACATATATATTCCGTTCTTACACATATATATTCCGTTCTTACACGTACATATTCTGTTCTTACACATATATATTCCGTTCTTACTCATATATATTCCGTTCTTACGCATATGTATTCATTTCTTACGCATATATATTCAGTTCTTACACATATATTCAGTTCTTACAGATATATATTCAGTTCTTACGCATATATATTCAGTTCTTACGCATATATATTCAGTTCTTACGCATATATATTCATTACTTACACATATTTGTTCAGTTCTTACACATATATATTCCGTTCTTACACGTACATATTCCGTTCTTACACATATATATTCCGTTCTTACAAATATATATTCACTTCTTACACATATATATTCAGTTCGTACACATATATATTCAGTTCTTGTATATATATACACATATATATTCTGTTCTTACACATATATATTCCGTTCTTACACGTACATATTCCGTTCTTACACATATATATTCCGTTCTTACACGTACATATTCCCTTCTTACACATATATATTCCGTTCTTACACATATATATTCAGTACTTACACATATATATTCAGTTCTTTCGCATATATATTCAGTTCTTGCACATATATATTCAGTTCTTACACATATATATTCAGTTCTTACTCTTATATATTCAGTTCTTACACATATATATTCCGTTCTTACACATATTTATTCCGTTCTTACACATATATATTCCGTTCTCACTCATATATATTCAGTTCTTACACATATATATCTACTTCTTACACATATATATTCCGTTCTTACAAATATATATTCCGTTCTTACACGTACATATTCCGTTCTTACACATATATATTCCGTTCTTACACATATATATTCAGTTCTTACAGATATATATTCAGTTCTTACGCATATATATCCAGTTCTTACGCATATATATTCATTTCTTACATATATATGTTCAGTTCTTACACATATATATTCCGTTCTTACACGTACATATTCCGTTCTTACACATATATATTCCGTTCTTACACATATATATTCCGTTCTTACACGTACATATTCCGTTCTTACACATATATATTCTATTCTTACTCATATATATTCCGTTCTTACGCATATGTATTCATTTCTTACGCATATATATTCAGTTCTTACACATATATTCAGTTCTTACAGATATATATTCAGTTCTTACGCATATATATTCAGTTCTTACGCATATATATTCAGTTCTTACACATATATATTCATTACTTACACATATATGTTCAGTTCTTTCACATATATATTCCGTTCATACACGTACATATTCCGTTCTTACACATATATATTCAGTTCTTACGCATATATATTCAGTTCTTACACATATATATTCAGTTCTTACAGATATATATTCAGTTCTTACGCATATATATCCAGTTCTTACGCATATATATTCATTTCTTACATATATATGTTCAGTTCTTACACATATATATTCCGTTCTTACACGTACATATTCCGTTCTTACACATATATATATTCCGTTCTTACACATATATATTCAGTTCTTACACATATATATTCAGTTCTTACACATATATATTCCGTTCTTACACATATATATTCCGTTCTTACACATATATATTCCGTTCTTACACGTACAAATTCCGTTCTTACACATATATATTCCGTTCTTACTCATATATATTCCGTTCTTACGCATATATATTCAGTTCTTACGCAAATATATTCAGTTCTTACACATATATTCAGTTCTTACAGATATATATTCAGTTCTTACGCATATATATTCAGTTCTTACGCATATATATTCAGTTCTTACGCATATATATCCATTTCTTACACATATATGTTCAGTTCTTACACATATATATTCCGTTCTTACACGTACATATTCCGTTCTTACAAATATATATTCCGTTCTTACACATATATATTCCGTTCTTTCACATATATATTCAGTTATTACACATATGTATTCACTTCTTACACATATATATTTAGTTCTTACACATATATATTCCGTTCTTACACATATATATTCCGTTCTTACGCATATGTATTCATTTCTTAAGCATATATATTCAGTTCTTACACATATATTCAGTTCTAACAGATATATATTCAGTTCTTACGCATATATATTCAGTTCTTACGCATATATATTCAGTTCTTACACATATATATTCATTACTTACACATATATGTTCAGTTCTTTCACATATATATTCCGTTCATACACGTACATATTCCGTTCTTACACATATATATTCAGTTCTTACGCATATATATTCAGTTCTTACACATATATATTCAGTTCTTACAGATATATATTCAGTTCTTACGCATATATATCCAGTTCTTACGCATATATATTCATTTCTTACATATATATGTTCAGTTCTTACACATATATATTCCGTTCTTACACGTACATAGTCCGTTCTTACACATATATATATTCCGTTCTTACACATATATATTCAGGTCTTACACATATATATTCAGTTCTTACACATATATATTCCGTTCTTACACATATATATTCCGTTCTTACACATATATATTCCGTTCTTACACGTACAAATTCCGTTCTTACACATATATATTCCGTTCTTACTCATATATATTCCGTTCTTACGCATATATATTCAGTTCTTACGCAAATATATTCAGTTCTTACACATATATTCAGTTCTTACAGATATATATTCAGTTCTTACGCATATATATTCAGTTCTTACGCATATATATTCAGTTCTTACGCATATATATCCATTTCTTACACATATATGTTCAGTTCTTACACATATATATTCCGTTCTTACACGTACATATTCCGTTCTTACAAATATATATTTCGTTCTTACACATATATATTCCGTTCTTTCACATATATATTCAGTTATTACACATATGTATTCACTTCTTGCACATATATATTTAGTTCTTACACATATATATTCATTTCTTACACATATATACACATATATATTCCGTTCTTACACATATATATTCCGTTCTTACACGTACATATTTCGTTCTAACACATATATATTCCGTTCTTACACATATATATTCCGTTCATAAGCATATATATTCTGTTCTGACGTATATATATTCAGTTCTTACACATATATATTCCGTTCTTTTACATATATATTCCGTTCTTACACATATATATTCCGTTCTTACACGTATATATTCCGTTTTTTACACATATATATTCCGTTCTTACACATATATATTCCGTTCTTACACGTATATATTCCGTTCTTACACATATATATTCAGTTCTTTCACATATATATTCCGTACTTACACGTACATATTCCGTTCTTACACATATATATTCACTTCTTACACATATATATTCAGTTCTTAGACATATATATTCCGTTCTTACATATATATATACATATATATTCCGTTCTTACACATATATATTCCGTTCTTACACGTACATATTCCGTTCTTACAGATATATATTCCGTTCTTACACGTACATATTCCGTTCTTACACATATATATTCCGTTCTTACTCATATTTATTCCGTTCTTACGCATATGTATTCATTTCTTACGCATATATATTCAGTTCTTACACATATATTCAGTACTTACAGATATATATTCAGTTCTTACGCATATATATTCAGTTCTTACGCATATATATTCAGTTCTTACACATATATATTCATTACTTACACATATATGTTCAGTTCTTTCACATATATATTCCGTTCTTACACGTACATATTCAGTTCTTACACATATATATTCAGTTCTTACGCATATATATTCAGTTCTTACACATATATATTCAGTTCTTACAGATATATATTCAGTTCTTACGCATATATATCCAGTTCTTACGCATATATATTCATTTCTTACATATATATGTTCAGTTCTTACACATATATATTCCGTTCTTACACGTACATATTCCGTTCTTACACATATATATATTCCGTTCTTACACATATATATTCAGTTCTTACACATATATATTCAGTTCTTACACATATATATTCCGTTCTTACACATATATATTCCGTTCTTACACATAGATATTCCGTTCTTACACGTACAAATTCCGTTCTTACACATATATATTCCGTTCTTACTCATATATATTCCGTTCTTACGCATATATATTCAGTTCTTACGCAAATATATTCAATTCTTACACATATATTCAGTTCTTACAGATATATATTCAGTTCTTACGCATATATATTCAGTTCTTACGCATATATATTCAGTTCTTACGCATATATATCCATTTCTTACACATATATGTTCAGTTCTTACACATATATATTCCGTTCTTACACGTACATATTCCGTTCTTACAAATATATATTCCGTTCTTACACATATATATTCCGTTCTTTCACATATATTCAGTTATTACACATATGTATTCACTTCTTACACATATATATTCAGTTCTTACACATATATATTCCGTTCTTACACATATATACACATATATATTCCGTTCTTACACATATATATTCCGTTCTTACACGTACATATTCCGTTCTAACACATATATATTCCGTTCTTACACATATATATTCCGTTCATAAGCGTATATATTCTGTTCTTACGTATATATATTCAGTTCTTACACATATATATTCCGTTCTTTTACATATATATTCCGTTCTTACACATATATATTCCGTTCTTACACGTATATATTCCGTTCTTACACATATATATTCAGTTCTTACACATATATATTTACTTATTACACATATATATTCCGTTCTTACAAATATATATTCCGTTCTTACACGTACATATTCCGTTCTTACACATATATATTCCGTTCTTACGAATATATATTAAGTTCTTACGCATATATATTCAGTTCTTACACATATATATTCAGTTCTTACAGATATATATTCAGTTCTTACGCATATATATCTAGTTCTTACGCATATATATTTATTTCTTACATATATATGTTCAGTTCTTACACATATATATTCCGTTCTTACACGTACATATTCCGTTCTTACACATATATATATTCCGTTCTTACACATATATATTCAGTTCTTACACATATATATTCCGTTCTTACACGTACATTTTCCGTTCTTACACATATATATTCCGTTCTTACACATATATATTCCGTTCTTACACGTACATATTCCGTTCTTACACATATATATTCCGTTCTTACTCATATATATTCCGTTCTTACGCATATGTATACATTTCTTACGCATATATATTCAGTTCTTACACATATATTCAGTTCTTACATATATATATTCAGTTCTTACGCATATATATTCTTTTCTTACGCATATATATTCAGTTCTTACGCATATATATTCATTACTTACACATATATATTCAGTTCTTACACATATATATTCCGTTCTTACACGTCCATATTCCGTTCTTACACATATATATTCCGTTCTTACACATATATATTCACTTCTTACACATATATATTCAGTTCGTACACATATATATTCCGTTCTTACATATATATACACATATATATTCCGTTCTTACACATAAATATTCCGTTGTTACACGTACATATTCCGTTCTTACACATATATATTCCGTTCTTACACATATATATTCCGTTCTTACACGTACATATTCCGTTCTTACACATATATATTCCGTTCTTACTCATATATATTCCGTTCTTACGCATATGTATTCATTTCTTACGCATATATATTCAGTTCTTACACATATATTCAGTTCTTACAGATATATATTCAGTTCTTACACATATGTATTCACTTCTTACACATATATATTCAGTTCTTACACATATATATTCCGTTCTTACGCATATGTATTCATTTCTTACGCATATATATTCAGTTCTTACACATATATTCAGTTCTTACAGATATATATTCAGTTCTTACGCATATATATTCAGTTCTTACGCATATATATTCAGTTCTTACACATATATATTCATTACTTACACATATATGTTCAGTTCTTTCACATATATATTCCGTTCTTACACGTACATATTCCGTTCTTACACATATATATTCAGTTCTTACGCATATATATTCAGTTCTTACACATATATATTCAGTTCTTACAGATATATATTCAGTTCTTACGCATATATATCCAGTTCTTACGCATATATATTCATTTCTTACATATATATGTTCAGTTCTTACACATATATATTCCGTTCTTACACGTACATATTCCGTTCTTACACATATATATATTCCGTTCTTACACATATATATTCATTTCTTACACATATATATTCAGTTCTTACACATATATATTCCGTTCTTACACATATATATTCCGTTCTTACACATAGATATTCCGTTCTTACACGTACAAATTCCGTTCTTACACATATATATTCCGTTCTTACTCATATATATTCCGTTCTTACGCATATATATTCAGTTCTTACGCAAATATATTCAATTCTTACACATATATTCAGTTCTTACAGATATATATTCAGTTCTTACGCATATATATTCAGTTCTTACGCATATATATTCAATTCTTACGCATATATATCCATTTCTTACACATATATGTTCAGTTCTTACACATATATATTCCGTTCTTACACGTACATATTCCGTTCTTACAAATATATATTCCGTTCTTACACATATATATTCCGTTCTTTCACATATATTCAGTTATTACACATATGTATTCACTTCTTACACATATATATTCAGTTCTTACACATATATATTCCGTTCTTACACATATATACACATATATATTCCGTTCTTACACATATATATTCCGTTCTTACACGTACATATTCCGTTCTAACACATATATATTCCGTTCTTACACATATATATTCCGTTCATAAGCGTATATATTCTGTTCTTACGTATATATATTCAGTTCTTACACATATATATTCCGTTCTTTTACATATATATTCCGTTCTTACACATATATATTCCGTTCTTACACGTACATTTTCCGTTCTTACACATATATATTCCGTTCTTACACATATATATTCCGTTCTTACACGTACATATTCCGTTCTTACACATATATATTCCGTTCTTACTCATATATATTCCGTTCTTACGCATATGTATACATTTCTTACGCATATATATTCAGTTCTTACACATATATTCAGTTCTTACATATATATATTCAGTTCTTACGCATATATATTCTTTTCTTACGCATATATATTCAGTTCTTACGCATATATATTCATTACTTACACATATATATTCAGTTCTTACACATATATATTCCGTTCTTACACGTCCATATTCCGTTCTTACACATATATATTCCGTTCTTACACATATATATTCACTTCTTACACATATATATTCAGTTCGTACACATATATATTCCGTTCTTACATATATATACACATATATATTCCGTTCTTACACATAAATATTCCGTTGTTACACGTACATATTCCGTTCTTACACATATATATTCCGTTCTTACACATATATATTCCGTTCTTACACGTACATATTCCGTTCTTACACATATATATTCCGTTCTTACTCATATATATTCCGTTCTTACGCATATGTATTCATTTCTTACGCATATATATTCAGTTCTTACACATATATTCAGTTCTTACAGATATATATTCAGTTCTTACACATATGTATTCACTTCTTACACATATATATTCAGTTCTTACACATATATATTCCGTTCTTACGCATATGTATTCATTTCTTACGCATATATATTCAGTTCTTACACATATATTCAGTTCTTACAGATATATATTCAGTTCTTACGCATATATATTCAGTTCTTACGCATATATATTCAGTTCTTACACATATATATTCATTACTTACACATATATGTTCAGTTCTTTCACATATATATTCCGTTCTTACACGTACATATTCCGTTCTTACACATATATATTCAGTTCTTACGCATATATATTCAGTTCTTACACATATATATTCAGTTCTTACAGATATATATTCAGTTCTTACGCATATATATCCAGTTCTTACGCATATATATTCATTTCTTACATATATATGTTCAGTTCTTACACATATATATTCCGTTCTTACACGTACATATTCCGTTCTTACACATATATATATTTCGTTCTTACACATATATATTCAGTTCTTACACATATATATTCAGTTCTTACACATATATATTCCGTTCTTACACATATATATTCCGTTCTTACACATAGATATTCCGTTCTTACACGTACAAATTCCGTTCTTACACATATATATTCCGTTCTTACTCATATATATTCCGTTCTTACGCATATATATTCAGTTCTTACGCAAATATATTCAATTCTTACACATATATTCAGTTCTTACAGATATATATTCAGTTCTTACGCATATATATTCAGTTCTTACGCATATATATTCAGTTCTTACGCATATATATCCATTTCTGACACATATATGTTCAGTTCTTACACATATATATTCCGTTCTTACACGTACATATTCCGTTCTTACAAATATATATTCCGTTCTTACACATATATATTCCGTTCTTTCACATATATTCAGTTATTACACATATGTATTCACTTCTTACACATATATATTCAGTTCTTACACATATATATTCCGTTCTTACACATATATACACATATATATTTCGTTCTTACACTGTCACAAAATGTCACGGGTAGAGCGTACTGGTCGTATATAGCTCTTGTATCGGTTACACCCAAAATCTATTGTTCGAGTTGAAACAATTTCACAATATTCATGATCTATTCATGTAACACGTAAAAGCGTGCACATTTTAAGTGGCCGCCAGAGAGGCCGTGTCATAAGTTTAGTTTTGTGCTAATGCATGTAAACGTATAGGTATATTTTCCTTAAACGGCAAAATTGTATAAGGGGCCTGTCGTGTAGATTCAATACTGTAGATTTAGCCACGTTTGTCACGGACTGAACGGGGGAAATAATGATTTGGGCGTAATGTTTGCTATAAAACCCATTGTCTTCTAGCTATCGCCGGGATAATCGATAGTACTTTGTTGGAACAGAGATTGGACGGCAAATTTCACAGGCAACATGTGGTTAGTAGTTTTATCAAACTTTTATCGTATATTTGTATTCAGTGGGCGGCGCCATCTTGTTTGGCGGTTACGACATCCGGTTAGCATTGATGTTTCTCAAACATAACTTTAGACTAGCATATGATTTTGAAGTTACTTTATTAGATGTAATTATTGTAATTGATCATTAATTGTAAAACAATATTAATTTGATAACAGTGGATATTAGGTGCATTAGTTAACGTTGGCGTATAACTCGGTGATTGTAATACACGATTGTCAACATTAGTTAACAATGAGATGAGTGACAAGAATAAATGCGTGCATGCATAACTCAGTGAGTGTAATATATGAGTAATTTGATCATGTTTATATTACATGTATTAGGGGCATTGATTAACAGCGACGTACATAGCGTATACATGGCGTTGTAGAATATGTATACATTGCTACTCATCATTAGTACAGCTTACATATATTGATCGAATAATGATTTGTTTGGGTAATGGTAATTATGCAAGATTGTTATGTTTGTCAACCGACATCTAAAACGTATGTATAATTACAGCCTAAGCCATCCAGGATATAAGCCATCCAGGGTTGGAGTAAGCCATCTAGGTTTGGATATCCAGGAGTGGAGCTAAGCTTCCACGACTAACGTTACAAGCGGTGGAGACGGTCCCCGTACCTGCGCAGCCAGGTTTTACTAACGACAACCCCCGGGACACAAGGTGGGCCCGTTACCAGTCCTCACTGGAGGAATATCATTCACAATCTCAGTGGAGATTAACTATCATTGCATCGCGTCATCAACCCTTACAGAAGGCATTTGATGACAATCATCCATTGAATTCGCGCATCATCATCTTCATGAGCTCTCGCGCATCACAGTTATCGCGCTAGATCAACATTGTTATAGCTTTAACAACACTTTAGTGTCTTAGACATTCAGTATTTATAACAATACTAAGAACGTCTTAAACGTTCAGGAGAACATTCTTTTCATAGTTCATTTGTGTATTCGCTTGTTTTTTTAGATAATTGTATATATATTAAACATATTTTAAAAGTTGCATTAAACTTATGTAAATGCATTCACCGTCATTGATTCTTTCCTGAGTTAGCCCAACCACTAAGGTCATCCTGTGACAACTGGTTTCAGAGTAGTGGGATTCTGGGCGACTACGGAGGGAAAGAATCAATAAGTGATCTTTATTATGATATACTAAATCTCTACTTATTATTTTAGAATTGTGTACCACCCTCTGATCCATCAAGGCGACTGTCGACGATCACGGCCACAGCTTGGAAGACAAGTCAAGACACGACAAGGGTAGGGTGAGTCCAAACTGTTGTTTTGTCCGTTCTTTCCTTGGCGCGAGGTCGCAGTGGTCTACACGAGTGGGTCTGAGGCACTTTTGCTCAATAATTTGGGTGTTTGTTTTTACCTCCCTTGATATACATATAGTATCCAATTAGGTTGGCGAACAAGACGTTCTACTCATGTTGTGACACTCGAGTATACTTATATTGATGGGAGAAGTAAATATACATGTACATGTTATACACATTTCGATGATTGTTTAAGGTTTATGTCCAATATCAAATTAAGATATTTTATGTAATGCATATGTTTTGTGGAAGCTAGATACTATCTACACATAATCGTTAGTAGTTAGCGCTAGTACAAATGTGTATGTAACTTGTCCGATGATGATGCCCAGGTATTTACTGAGGACACAGTGACTTACCATTAGTAGTTAAGTGAGTAGAATTATTAGTGACGTGTGTATTGTAATTATTGTAGTTAGTAGTCCACAATGTCCATAGACATGACGTCCATAAAGGATCTTACGGAAATGGGAAAGGAGTTAGGGTATGCTGGAGAGGAGCTTAGAAACTTTGTTAAAGACGAACAGGCTAGGGAAAGGGAATTTAGACTTAAGGAAAGAGAATTAGCAAAGCAGGAAAGAAATGAAGAAAGTATACTAGTTAAAGATAAGCTAGAATTAGAAGGTAGATTAGCTAAAGAGAAGCTAGATGCTGAGAAAGATAGGTTAGCATTCGAAAGTAGACTAGCCACAGAGAAGTTAGAATTAGAAGATAGGTTAGCAAAAGAGAAGTTAGAATTAGAAAGTAGAATAGTAAGGGAGAAGCAAGAGTTAGAACATGAGAGGTTCGAAACAGATGGTAGACTAGCTAAGGCTAAGATGATAATGGAAAGGGAGCAAAAAGAGTTTGATCATAAGTTAGCTTTAGAGTTGGAAGCAGCTAAGACACATAGTAAGGAAAGTAAAACTGAAGGGAAAGATAGTTATTCTGGGAAGTTAAAAGGTTCGAAGTTACCATACTTTGATGCTGACAAAGATAACATGGACAGTTACTTGTTACGGTTCGAGCGTTATGCTGAGTTACAGGAATGGACCAAAGATAAGTGGGCAGTTCATTTAAGTGCGTTATTGAGAGGCAAGGCCTTAGATGTATTTTCTAGATTACCTAGTTTAGATGCTCTTGACTATGACAAGTTAAAGGATGCTCTTTTAAAGAGATTTGAGTTAACTGAAGAAGGTTTTAGAAAGCGGTTTAGAGCTTGCTTGCCTGAGAAAGGCGAGTCATTTATTCAGTTCATTAGTAGATCTAGAAATTACTTAGATAGGTGGTTAGAGTTAGGGAAGGTAGCGCAGACTTATCAGGGCCTCATAGATTTCTTGTTGCGTGACCAGCTATTCAATGTTTGTAGTAGAGATCTGTTCTTATTTCTTAAAGAAAGAAAACTAACTAGTGTAGGAGAAATGGCAACACAAGCAGATCAGTTTGCCGAGGCTAGAGGTGGAGCTCATAATGTAGTGTCGAAAGACAGAACTTTTAGAGATAGGCAAGGGGACGATCATAAACAGAAAGGCCAGAGTGGAAACTATAGAGGTGGTGGTAGTTCGATGGGTGCTAGAGGAGGTAGCAATAGTGGTAACATAGGTAGACCTTTTATTCGTTGTCGTCACTGTAATGGGAATCATGCTTCACATGAGTGTAGGAAAGCGGTGAAAGTGTCCGCTGTCGTAGACAATTTCAGTGAAAATAGTAGAGTGGACAACAATGTAGGGAATCAGAACCAAGGTTTTAACAACCCATGGAATTTCGGTAGAGGTAGAGGTGGTCAAAACCGAGGTAGAGGTAGAGGCAGAGGTAGTAATAGTCCGGTTATTAAAACCGAGAGTAGTAGCTGTTGTGTTAAATCGGATGGTGTAATGGCGAAGATCGGAACACGTCTCTTTCCGTATGCAAATCTTCCAACGGCAGATGGTAGAGTGAACGGCAAGGACGTAATTGTAATGAGGGATACAGGTTGTACAGGTGTGGTAGTTAGGCGTAGTTTAGTTACGGATGACCAGTTGGTAGGTAAACAGTCACCGTGTATGTTGTTAAATAAGTCGGTAGAGCACGTGCCAATAGCGAGAATAGATGTAGATACACCTTTCTTTAAAGGGACTACAGAGGCACTATGTATGGATGACCCGATGTATGATTTAACGATAGGGAACATAGATGGTTCAGCACTTCCGGTAATGTCCGATTTTAGAAGTAGCATAAGTAATGCCGTAGAGACTAGAGCGCAGGTTCAGAAGCAAGCTCAGGCTTATAGAAAATTAAAGGTTCCTGCAGCCGTAGGTGACATATCTAAAGCGGAGTTTATAGAAGCACAAACTCAAGACGAGTCATTAGGTCCTTGTAAAGTGAAGGCCAAGGACGGTGTAGTGAAGAAGTGTAAAGGGTCCGGTAGTTGTAAGTTTGTACATAAGAATAGGTTATTGTACAGAGAATTTGAAGATAGTGGTAGTAGACAGTTTCACCAATTAGTGGTACCTACCCAATATAGAACGACAGTGCTTAAGGTAGCTCATGAGTCGATTATGGGAGGTCATTTAGGCGTAAAGAAAACGTCAGATAGAGTATTGGCAGAATTTTATTGGCCAGGCGTTAGTGGAGATGTAACTAGGTATTGTAGGTCCTGCGATGTATGCCAAAGGACAGTACCAAAAGGTCGAGTGACCAAAGTACATTTAGGTCAGATGCCACTGATAGATACACCATTTAAGCGGGTAGCCGTAGACATAGTTGGACCAATTTTTCCAGTGTCGGATAGGAAAAATAGGTACATTTTAACCATGGTAGACTATGCAACTAGGTATCCGGAGGCAGTAGCATTGCCCTCAATTGAAACTGAGAGAGTAGCTGAGGCATTAGTTGATATGTTCAGTAGGCTAGGTGTACCAGAGGAAATGCTGACTGATTGTGGGTCACAGTTTACGTCAGAACTTATGGCTGAAGTAAGCAGGTTATTGTCTTTGCGTCAAATCATGACAACACCATATCACCCTATGTGTAACGGGTTAGTCGAACGATTTAACGGGACGTTAAAGCAAATGTTACGGCGTATGTGTACCGAGAGACCCAAAGATTGGGACAAGTATCTCAATGCTTTATTGTTTGCATTTAGAGAGGTACCACAAGAGAGTTTAGGATTCTCTCCGTTTGAGTTATTGTACGGTAGGTCAGTTAGAGGTCCCATGAGGATTCTTAGAGAGATGTGGGCAGGTGAAGTAGATAGTGATGAGGTTAAGACTACATATCAGTATGTTTTAGATCTGAAGGAGAAACTAGAGGAGACTTGTAAGATAGCTCAAAGTCAGTTAGTTAAGGCAAGTACCAAGTATAAACGCTACTATGACCAGAAAGCTAGAGCTAGGAAGTTTAAGATAGATGACCAGGTGTTACTGTTACTCCCGACCGACAATAACAAGTTGTTATTACAATGGAAAGGTCCGTTTTACGTTAGAGGGATAGTGAACACTATGGATTACCGTATCGAGATAAACGGAAAGTTAAAGACCTTTCATGCGAATATGCTGAAAGAGTATATAAGTAGAACCGATAATGTGCAACAAGGGGTGTTAACCGTAGTTAATGTTGCAGTTATTGAGGATAGTGAGGAAGACAGTAGTGAGGACACTAGTCCCATGTATTTTCCCACTAGTGTAGGTAGGGAGAGAGCAGCCGATGTAGACATATCGGGCATGCTTAGTGTAGAGCAGAAACGAGAGATGGGTAGTTTACTCTCGGAGTTCAGTGATGTCTTGTCCGAAAACCCGGGGCAGACAGATGGAGTGCAACATGATATTGTACTCACATCAGGGGAACCAATAAGAATTAAGGGGTATCCCATTCCATTTCACTCCCGATCAATTGTTGATGAGGAGGTGAAAGACATGTTGAAATTGGGTGTCATCGAACCTTCAAACGCCCCATTTTCATCCCCAGTCGTACTTATTAAGAAGAAAGATGGGTCAATTCGATTCTGCATCGATTTTAGGCAGCTCAATAAACGTACCATCTTTGATGCAGAGCCAATGCCTAATATTGAGGAGGTATTCTCTAAACTTGCGGGATATTCGTATTTCTCCAAGTTAGACCTCAGTAAAGGTTATTGGCAAGTCCCACTTTCAGACCGAGCTAAAGAGATGACCTCCTTCGAAACTTCGCAAGGACTTTTTAAGTTCAAGGTCATGCCCTTTGGTCTCGTAAACGCCCCAGCAACATTCTGTAGGTTAATGAGGAAAGTCCTGAAGGATTTGTCCAACACAGACAGTTTTGTAGATGACATCCTGGTGTTTACAACAACATTTGAAGACCATATTAAGGCTCTACGTAATCTGTTGGAACGGCTACGCCGGTTTAAACTGACTGCAAAACCTAGCAAGTGTCACATAGGTTACGCAGATATAGAGTGTCTGGGTCATGTTGTCGGGAGGGACCAGAAATTGAAACCCAACCCCGACAAGGTTAAGGCAATTCAGGAAGCACCAAGACCCGAGACAAAGAAACAAGTTAGGTCATTTTTAGGGTTGGCGGGTTTTTACAGGAAGTTTATTCCAAACTTTTCGGCTATAGCTGCACCTTTGTCAGACTTGACAAAGAAAGGTCAACCCAATAGGATAACTTGGGGGGAAAGCCAGGAGCGAGCTTTTGTCTCTTTAAAGGGGAGTCTGGTCAAAACCCCAATACTAAAATTACCTGAACTTGACCAGGAGTTTATCCTCAGAACGGATGCCTCCGATATCGGGGTGGGTGCAGTCCTACTGCAAGAGCAAGATGGGTGTAGTCTCCCCGTGGCTTACGCAAGTCGGAAACTATTACCCCGGGAATGTAACTACTCTGTTATCGAAAGGGAGTGTCTTGCAGTAGTGTGGGGTGTCAGTAAATTCCACCGATATGTTTTTGGTAAGGAATTTGTCTTGGAGACTGACCACCAACCGTTAGCTTATATGAATAAAGCTAAGGTAGCTAACAGTAGGTTAATGAGGTGGGCACTGACTCTGCAGCCTTACCGGATGAAAATTAAAGCAATCCGTGGAAAGGACAATATTGGGGCAGACTATTTAAGTCGCCGCACATAATGACCGGTTTAATACAATAGTGTATTGCAGTGTATTGTACAATAGTAGTATATGTTACGACAGGGTAGTGTACAATTGTAGAATAGTGTTGAAATTGTAATTACATATTATAGTTAGGTTATAACTGCAGTGGTAATAGATAACATACTCAAGCGATTGAGCGATCAGCTTGTACGTTTTGTCGCTCGTTTGCTCAGAAGAATTAATAGTTTCTTAACGTGTAAATATTATCATTTTGTTGAATTTTAAAAGTGTAGCACTTTCTTTAAGTGGGGAGATGTTGTCACAAAATGTCACGGGTAGAGCGTACTGGTCGTATATAGCTCTTGTATCGGTTACACCCAAAATCTATTGTTCGAGTTGAAACAATTTCACAATATTCATGATCTATTCATGTAACACGTAAAAGCGTGCACATTTTAAGTGGCCGCCAGAGAGGCCGTGTCATAAGTTTAGTTTTGTGCTAATGCATGTAAACGTATAGGTATATTTTCCTTAAACGGCAAAATTGTATAAGGGGCCTGTCGTGTAGATTCAATACTGTAGATTTAGCCACGTTTGTCACGGACTGAACGGGGGAAATAATGATTTGGGCGTAATGTTTGCTATAAAACCCATTGTCTTCTAGCTATCGCCGGGATAATCGATAGTACTTTGTTGGAACAGAGATTGGACGGCAAATTTCACAGGCAACATGTGGTTAGTAGTTTTATCAAACTTTTATCGTATATTTGTATTCAGTGGGCGGCGCCATCTTGTTTGGCGGTTACGACATCCGGTTAGCATTGATGTTTCTCAAACATAACTTTAGACTAGCATATGATTTTGAAGTTACTTTATTAGATGTAATTATTGTAATTGATCATTAATTGTAAAACAATATTAATTTGATAACAGTGGATATTAGGTGCATTAGTTAACGTTGGCGTATAACTCGGTGATTGTAATACACGATTGTCAACATTAGTTAACAATGAGATGAGTGACAAGAATAAATGCGTGCATGCATAACTCAGTGAGTGTAATATATGAGTAATTTGATCATGTTTATATTACATGTATTAGGGGCATTGATTAACAGCGACGTACATAGCGTATACATGGCGTTGTAGAATATGTATACATTGCTACTCATCATTAGTACAGCTTACATATATTGATCGAATAATGATTTGTTTGGGTAATGGTAATTATGCAAGATTGTTATGTTTGTCAACCGACATCTAAAACGTATGTATAATTACAGCCTAAGCCATCCAGGATATAAGCCATCCAGGGTTGGAGTAAGCCATCTAGGTTTGGATATCCAGGAGTGGAGCTAAGCTTCCACGACTAACGTTACAAGCGGTGGAGACGGTCCCCGTACCTGCGCAGCCAGGTTTTACTAACGACAACCCCCGGGACACAAGGTGGGCCCGTTACCAGTCCTCACTGGAGGAATATCATTCACAATCTCAGTGGAGATTAACTATCATTTGCATCGCGTCATCAACCCTTACAGAAGGCATTTGATGACAATCATCCATTGAATTCGCGCATCATCATCTTCATGAGCTCTCGCGCATCACAGTTATCGCGCTAGATCAACATTGTTATAGCTTTAACAACACTTTAGTGTCTTAGACATTCAGTATGTGATAACAATACTAGAAACGGCGTAAAACGTTCAGGTGAACATTCGTTTCATAGTTCATTGGGTGTATTCGCTGGGGGGGTTTGTTTGTGGTTAAGTATTTTATTACATTGTTATAAGTTGCAGTAATCTTATGTAAATGCATTCACCGGCATTGAGGCGTTCCGGAGGTAGCCCAACCACTAAGGGCTGCCCTGGGTCAGTATCATGTGTAGTGGCCGGGGTCTCGGTTGTTGGACATGGAGTACTGAGTGTGGACGGAGTATATTCGTTGCGTACGGACAGTAGGCGTGTGAGAGCGGGAGGTAGGTGTGTGTGGGATGGGAGGTCTCAGAGTGTGGAAGGGAGGGGTCATTGTGGCCGGGAAGTTCTATTCGTTTGGACCGGGAGGTCCGTCTGTAGCACGGGAGTATATGTTCGTTTCTTACACATATATTATTCTACTTATTACTTATTACAATGATATATTCCGTTCTTTACAAATATATATTCCGTTCTTACACGGGGTCATAATCGTGCCGGTGGACCTGAGGTTATATTCCGTTCTTACGATATATATTAAGTTCTTACGCATATATATTCAGTTTCTTAGCTTACAGTTATATTCAGTTCTTACGATATATATCTAGTTCTTACGCATATATATTTCTTACAGATATATGTATGTGTGTGGGGCTGGGGAGGTATATGTTCTTACACATATATATCCGTTCTTACACATATATATTCCGTTCTTACACATATATATTCACGTTCTTACGTCATATTCCGTTCTTACACGATATATTCCGTTCTTACACGTACATTTTCCGTTCTTACACATATATATTCCGTTCTTACACATATATATTCCGTTCTTACTCATAGTATATTCCGTTCTTACGCATGTATATTTCGTTTACGCAATTGGTGTCATGACCGAGTTCTTTACATATATTCAGTTTCTTACATATATATATTCAGGTTCTTACGCATATATATTCTTTTCTTACGCATATATATTCAGTTCTTACGCATATATATTCATTACTTACACATATATATTCAGTTCTTACACCATATATATTCCGTTCTTATTACACGTCCATATTCCGTTCTTACACATATATATTCCGTTCTTACACATATATATTCACTTCTTACATATATATTCAGTTCGTACACATATATATTCCGTTCTTACATAATATATACACATAATATTCCGTTCTTACACATAAATATTCCGTTGTTACCGTACATTATTCCGTTCTTACACATATATATTCCGTTCTTACACATATATATTCCGTTCTTACACGTACATATTCCGTTCTTACACATATATATTCCGTTCTTACTCATATATATTCCGTTCTTACGCTATGTATTCATTCTTACGCATATATATTCAGTTCTTACACATATATTCAGTTCTTACAGATATATATTCAGTTCTTACGCATATATTCAGTTCTTACGCATATTCATCTCAATTCTTACACATAATAGTTCCATTACTTACACATATATGTTCAGTTCTTTCACATATATATTCCGTTCTTACACGTACATATCCGTTCTTACACATTATATTCACTTCTTACACATATATATTCAGTTCTTACACATATATATTCCGTTCTTACATATATATATACCTATATATTCCGTTCTTACACATATATATTCCGTTCTTACACGTACATATTCCGTTCTTACACATATATATCCGTTCTTACACATATATATTCAGTTCTTACACATATATATTCAGTTCTTTTCGCATATATATTCAGTTCTTGCACATATATATTCAGTTCTTACACATATATATTCAGTTCTTACTCTTATATATTCAGTTCTTACACATATATATTTCCGTTCTTACACATATTTATTCCGTTCTTACCACATATTTATTCCGTTCTTACACATATATATTTACTTCTTACACATATATATACGTTCTTACAAATATATATTCCGTTCTTACACGAACATATTCCGTTCTTACACATATATATTCCGTCTTACACATATATATTCAGTTCTTACAGATATATATTCAGTTCTTACGCATATATATTTTAGTTCTTACGCATATATATTCAGTTATAATGCATATGTATTCAGTTCTTACACATATATATTCAGTTGTTACACATATATATTCAGTTCTTTC
>JAWPHD010020020.1:0-33374 GCA_037043455.1 Cyrtodaria siliqua | reverse complement strand
TATTATTTCATACCAATTTTAAGAATTTTATATCTTTAAGCGATCTTTGACTCATGTTATGTGTTTTATCGGTACATTTCATGTTTTCATATGAAGGGAGGGTAACTCTCAAAAGATGTAAACAATTTTAACAAAAAATCAATGTTTCACAAACTATGGGTCAAAACAAAATACTTATCATATATCTATTCTAAAATATATTTAAAATAAGAAAATTAGTTAAGATACAAAAGTTGATACTTAGAAATTTTGTTCAGTGTACATGTTCAATTATTACTCTAAAGTGGATATGCCCATTTCGGCATCCCAGTGTTTATTTGTAGTGTTTAACATCATTTTTCAGCACATTTTAGGCTATGTATGATGGTCATTTTTTGTGGTGGAGGCAGATCACTCACTTATTTCTGGGTAGAACCAGTACTGTATATATCAGTAAGAATCGACACTTTCTCACTTACAAGTTGAGCTCACGATGGGATTCAAACACACAGCGGTGAGAGGCCAGCAGGTTTGCAATGCAAAGTCGTTCACCCCTCGACCATGGAGGGCATCACAGTGAACCATCCTGTAAAATTTCATAACCATCCACAGAAAACTGTGTGAAGAGTTACACAAGTCATTTTTAAGTAAAATTTGAAGAAAAAAAGAGCTATGAGATATTACAAGTTAAATTTTGCTGAATCAATGCGCATATCTTCTCATCTTAGAGAACACTCCTGTAAAATTTCATAACAATCCTTGGACAACTGCGTAAGGAGTTAGACACACACATTTTTCAGGATGGATGGATGAATGATGACAGGAAGACAAGGGTACCATTAACATATATGCCCACTCCACTAAATTCATGGTGGGGCATAAAATTAGTATAACTATGATTGTAAAGGAATCTTGTGGATATATTACAGGACGTCTAGTCTATTTATAGCTTGATCTAATAGTTAGAGCTATTCCATTAAAACATACCAGGGACCCCAGGAAGGCAATTTAGTAAACATCTATGGGTGAACCCTATTTTCTGAAATTTGGTGCTTTAAACTCAATTTTGCATCTATGGGTGGTTGTTCAATTTCAAAACTGCCTTCCTGGGGTCCTATGTATGTTTTAAGAGAATAGCCCTTAATACATGTTCCATGAACAACCCATTTTAAACCAGTTCTGGAGGCAAGCTACTTTAATGTTTTCTTTAAACTTATCATAGCTCATGATCATTGTATAACAACTTGGACTTCTGAATTATAACATGATCATGTCACTGAATACATTTGTAGATATCTCCATGATCTTCAACAGCATCCTGTACCTCTTCTAAGCATATAGTGACTATGTTATCATCTTGGCATCTCTTATCTAATGGTCACCATCGCCACCATCGTTATATTCCTCACATTCGCGTTTGAAGATAAGAGTTATCTCCCTGATTTGTTGCAGCAAGCTAACAAGGTCTGGCTGCAGTCCACCATGCTGTAAAGTCCGGTCCAGGATGGCAAGACCATTCTCAGATATCAGCATATCACAGTATTCTTTAGCTGAATAAAGGAAAATATTACATGTCACAGTATTCTTTAGCTGAATTAAGGAAAATATCAGCATATCACAGTAGGTTCACTAAATGTTCACTAAATATAGGGAAATACATGTAACAGTCGGAGGAGATACACACAAACCTTTTGGGATGGACGATCAGATGGCGGACGGACAGACGGACAAACGGACATGGCTAACGTAATATGCCCCCTCACCATTCGGTGATGAGGGCAATAAAAGGAAATTATAACATATCACAGTATGCTTGAGCTAAATAAAAGAAAATATAACTTATCACAATAGGTGTCACTGGATAAAGGAAATTTTCACATATCACTGAATGTTTTAAATAAATAATGGAAAATATAACATATTCCAGTATTCTTTAAATGAATAAAGGAAAATATGACATAATACAGTATGCTTTAGCTAAATAAAGGAAATGTTCAATATATCATAGTGTCTTTCTACTGTCTGACTGGTCTAAGTACTGAGTGTCTACTATTTGACTGGTCTAGTGCTGAGTGTTTACTGTCTGACTGGTCTAGTGCTGAGTGTCTACTGTCTGACAGGTCTGGTGCTGAGTGTCAACTTTCTGACTGGTCTAGTGCTGAGTGTCTACTGTCTGACTGGTCTAGTGCTGAGTGTCTACTGTCTGACAGGTCTGGTGCTGAGTGTCTACTGTTTGACTGGTCTAGTGCTGAGTGTCTACTGTCTGACTGATCTAGTGCTGAATGTCTACTGTCTGACCGGTCTAGTGCTGAGATTTAAGTTACTATGTCCAGGTACGGACATTTCAGTACTTACCTTTGACAATGACAAGGTTGCAGATCATCCATGCACCCCAATATTGCGCCACTGGTGTTGAGAAATTTTCAATCTGGTCCAACATTGGTGTCAATGACCTACAAATAGTAGTTGTGGTAATGAGACTGAGTCTGAACAGGACATGCAATTATATGACCTTCAATTTGGTGAGTGACACTTTATATACAAGTTTCATAACATCATCTTAAGCAATAGGAATTTATGGACCAGCTATAACAAATGAATGACCTTGACCCCTGACATTCCTCTTAAATATAAAATATCGAATTTGCTGGTGTGTGGCATACCGTCTATTAATGATACATAAGCTCATCTCGACGGCATCTGACAAAATAATAATACACAAAATAATGCTCATCCCATTATCTCAAGTAGTTTAGATGTTACGGACTGCACATTTAAACCGAAGTACCTTGACCTTGAACATGGATTTAATGCAAATTTGACGGTTATATTATACACAAATACTTCACACAAAGTCTATATCATCTCCATTACGGTTAACAATAAGTATATTCTGAATTTAAACAAACTTTCAAGTCAAACTTGATGAAAATCCGGCTTAAAACAATGCGATTAAGGAGTTATGGACAGTTCTCATTTTTTCAAGGAGTTATGGACAGATCTCATTTTCTCAACCAATTAAGGAGTTATATGGACATAAATGACTTGCGAGTGAGTCATACCATCTATTGATAGACATACATAAATTTCACCTCGTTATATTACATATTGTAAGTTGTTTAACTAGAAATTATGCACAGGACAGGACAGGGAACATTTGCATTATCAAGGGCAGTAACTCTGTAACACATACGTTTTATTTTGCTTATTGTTGAACTTGTCCAAGATTCTATTGAAACAAACCTTCAATTCAAATGTGTTTGAATATTAGAATTGGAATTGAATTGGATTTTATAGTCGCACCAACACCTAAGGTCATATGGCGACTTTCCAGCTTCCACTGGTGGAAGAAGACCCCAGGTGCTCCTCCGGGCAATTTTTGTGCATGGGCAGGCACCTGGGTAGAACCACCGACGTTCCGCAAGCCAGCTGGATAGCTTCCTCACATAAAAATTCCTAGGCCCATGAGGGATTGAACCTACAGCAGTGAGGGGCAAGTGACTTTAAGTCAGAAACACCAACCACTCGGCCACGGACGCCTGTTTGAATATAAGAAGCCATTTACTAAAATCATTGTGTAAAAAAGCTGAAATACCCTTATTTTGACACATATTAAAGGGAAATTACCTGAACCGGACTCCTTTAGACTTATATATGTCCCACTTTCCGATTGTTTTTTCCACTTCATCAAGTATATCGTCCCTTGATGGTTCCTGTATCACCCATGCCTGGGGCCCATCTGATGCCATGAGAACCAGGAAACCAGCTGCGTGTGAACTGATGTCATAGCCCCCCTCATTGTTGTCGTATTTCAACATGCTCCTGTCATAATTATACAAGATGTAGATGGTAATTCAAGACATGCATTTATGACATTAAATAAGGAAAAAAACAAAAACATTTAATTACAGAAGGAATTGAATTGAATATTGTTGCTATATTTAATAAGGGCTCATCCGAGAGGGGAAGGATATATAGGAATCCGTTACCCTGCCATACTCATACCATGAAATAGATTTCAATGGTTCTTTAAAGTGCTCGAGTATAGACTCCGATACACAGGACCACCTAGTTAACGTCCACCAGCCGACGGACGAGGCTAAGGGACAGATACACCGAAGAAACGCAATGCCAGTGAGGTTTAAACCCAAGTCCTACTGATTTCAAGTTCATCCACTGGGTCACCAGCCCCAGAGATACAAAACTAAATATGAAAATGGTAATGTGTACGTGTTACCAGTTAATTATAGTATCTTTATTTATTTATAGTTACAATAGATGCGTGTTCACCCCGCCTATAGCTTAATGTTTGAAGTTTATGACCTGTAAGAGTTTAGGTCAAGGTCATGACCTTCACATGAATTTACAAGTTTGATCCTCGTTTGGTTGAACTGGTGCATGCAGTATCTAAGAAACATAGGTAAACGTAAAAACTTAACAGAACCGCCTTCGTCAACGTCATCTCCATCGCCAACACGTCTTCCCCTTTCCTTCAAAAAGGTGTGGGTGTGGGGGGTGTGTGTGGTGTGGGGGGTGAGGGGTGGTGATCAGTACATATGATTGTTAATTTCCTTGGAAAGTAATAATAGCCCAACCCAACTTCAAAAATCATTGTGATTCTTAGAAATCCTGCCGTGTTTATTTGAGACACAGAGGTATGTTATGCCTATAGATATAATATGAAATAGGCACTACCTATGCAACGGGCAAAGCAATTTGATAGCATGTACACTTTTTACCCATCTCTATTTTAAGGGTCAGAACTAACTATAAATTTGATCAGATCTTAATCTTAAAGTCAGGAAATGGTTATAGATAGATCTTTACACAAATATGTAAATAAATATATTTGTAAGGCCTAATAAAATAATAGCCGTGTTTACTGCAACAATAAGTATAGTGGGTAGGAAGGTCAGCTTTTTGTTTTATTTTGTATCTGTAATAAGACTTTAAACTCGAGAACAATAAGATACGGAAGATTTGAGTGCAGACTTTATTTGATCTTTTTCTTTACACAGAAAATATGTGCAAGCATTTTTGGTGCAGTTTTTGTGTGAGTCAGTGTATTTCAATTTTCGGGGGCTAACAAACTGAACAGTTTTCGGAAAAAATAGATTCGTTTTATTCTCATAAAAGATGTCGGCAGCGTTTTAAAGGAGATGGTCCGGTCACGGTGAACACATGTTTATTTGTAATCCGAGCCTTCTCTGACCGAACCACTGTAGATAATCAAGGTTCTGTTTGTTGGAATAAATACCCATCAAAATACATAGGATGTTTTTTCTATGTTTAATGAATGAGACTCATAGGTAGTAGTAGGTAGGTAGTCGAGGCCGTTTAACCCTTTTTCGCAGCGGTCCGTATAAGGCCACTTCCCCACCCAAATTACTTTGAAAATCATGCAGATTTCCCCATTTTTTAAACTTGTGTCGCAACTTATTCGTTTTTCAAGAGCTTGTACTCAAGTTGAGGACTTTAATATTCGTAATCTTTGTATAACTAAAAAGAGCTACTCAATCAGGGTTACCGTTTCCAAAAACTTCGTAAAACCTTTGCAAAATTGTATTATCGTAACCCTGATCTTCTTTCCAAATATAAAAGTAATTTAAGGACTCTTCTGCGACAAGGACTATCACAACCTGACTTCTATGGTGATGTGATTTATAAACTTCGTAAGATTCTTGGTCATGATCACTTTCATACTATCTTTGTTAAACTTGTTCAAAAGTTTATCAAAAGAGGTTATGACCCTATCATTTTGCAACGTACTGCATGCTTGGTGGTGGACCCTTTTACAGTTCGCCACTATGCTTTCCTCTTTAATTGTACGATGACCGGAAAGGCTGTGGACCCTATGATGACGCCTACCTAAAGCCCATTGGGACGGTGGCGTTTGATGTTTGTCTACGATCTTTCATGTCATGCCCTTAATGGTTTATTCTCTTGTTGCTCTGGCTTCTGCCAAGTCATTGAGTACCTTCATTGTGGCTTTCTAGGCTATATTTTTTTTGTATTATATTTACACGAGCATATTTGTGTTTTACTAATATTGCCTATTGATGCTGCCTTGTTGGTTAGAGATTAGATCATGGCGGCGATTTCTTTATTTACACTGTCCTGTTTTAATGGGATGACAGTAGGGTAAGTGTGATGTTTGGTGCACCCTAGAACCGGTTTAAACCCCTAGTGGCCTACTTTGCCACTGACCGTTCCAAGGCGGTAGCCCTATTGTCAAACCTTTGGTGTTTGTTATGTCGTATGCATTTATTGTTATTTTTGCCTTCTTGTTTGTCTGTTTGCGTGTTTGTTTCTGTGTTTTGTGGTTGACTGTCCTCCTTGAATGCTACTTTCCCTGTCCGATCTTTTTATATTTCTTTAATTAACTCTGAAAATGTCATTCCCCAGTCATGGATCTTTCCCACATTCTAGGCCAAAATGCCCCTTTCCAGACCTCAGGGCTTTTTTAACTCTATTTTTTCCCAATTTTGGGGTAAAAAATTCCCATTTAAAAAAAAAATATATATATATATATTAATTTTTTTTGGTAATTAAGTGACATACTTTACATAGTTTGTATGTTAAAATAACTCAGTTCTAAAACCTAATCAATATTTTACCATAACTACATTTGAATGAAATTTCCCCTTAAAAAAACATTTCCCAAAACAACGATAATCACGCTATTTTTTCCCCAATTTGGACAGTCTCGTGCTTCTTTTTCCCAAATTCAGCAGGCCTAGGCCTTTTCCCAATTTCCTTGAAAAAAGCCCTGGACCTAGTAAAAGGCTCTGGTGATGATGAGGAGGGGGAGGGGCAATTTATTTCATATCTTAAACTGTTATAAGTGAGAAAAAAAAATTGTTATCTGTTTAGTGTTATTGAGAATATTTAATTAATCTTTGTTACCTGTTAGTATCAAATTCTTACTCCAGTCCCCATCCATTCCATACACAATTAATCATTAATTGTATCAAAGTACTTTGCCCGTTATCTAGTCAGTGCCCGTTTCATATTAAAACATTATTATTACATTTTTAACTTGCTATTAATGTAAACATATGTGTATTTGTCTAGCCTTTTCCTTATTTTATGTAGGATCTCTTTACTGGAAACACATATTTTGTTCTATCATATAAAATAAACTCTTCTTTATCACAATTGCTGGTATCATATTTTGTTATAAGGGGTCGAAATTCGACCCATTCCGTCTCAAAAATGTATTTTATTGCAGTAAACCTCACCTACTTGGAACCAATTTAAAATTCGATGGAGAACCTGGAAATCTCGCCGTGTTTTGAACCTGTCCTTTTTAAACAGTCAAGAGATTAGTCTCCCTTAATAAGTACATTTGTTCTTTCTCGGTCCTGTATACCTAGGTTTTGCGAATGTGAATTTTAAAAACGTTAACAAGAAATATGCAACAGAGCTGTGTTAATTTGTTTGTTTATTAAACGAAAACTTGCACAGCAAGGTCACTTAATTCGTATTTTCCGTAAAAATAGCGGAGAATAAGGCCTGTGACATGTAATAGTCGCAGGTCGTAGAGAACGCTAACGCGCCGTGGAAACTTTCTTTACGACGTGTGAAACTTACGATCTATACCGATTACGACGTGCGAAACGTACGATCTACACCGATCACAGACGCTTCAAAATTGAAGCGCTTCAGAGTCCTAGAAATACTCAAAAACATATAGAAAACTCCTGGGTACAAGCAATCCTTCATAAAAATGTAAGCATTCTTCAAAATTCATTATTTCTGTTAACAATGGAACGCCGGTAAGTTACTTTTGGCTTTCAACTGTTAATCACGTCTGCGTTTCAAAATGGCGTCGTCCGCCATCTTGGAGATAAAATTCAAGTTTGACGCACTATGAAAATAAAAATTAGTAGCGTTAGTTAGTATTTAACATATTCATTTCCATGCATACATGTACATACGTGTAACCTATAGTCGGGCTTTGCCCGTATTATACTGTACCTGAAGATGGTGATAAGATCAACTGTCATCAATAATGGCCGCAAATGTGCATTCTCCGACACATTACTCTATAATGAAAAAGTATCAGAAGAAAAATTACACGTATTAACAATGATCACACTGTCAGTCTAATAGTTTTTACTGTGCTCACCCAGCTCAACATTGTCTGCTTTTTTACAATTTTAAATATCTTTTGTAATACAAAATTTAAATGAACTTGATAAAAAAAAATCGCTTCTTTTTTATGTTTTTTTAAATCAATACCATAATAAATAATATATACATATCTTTTGGGAGGCTTATATAAAATTGTTTGGAAGAAGTAAAATTCCAGGATATTTGAAATTTCTTCAGTTCCAGTTAACATTTTTCATTATCTCTGGTTAGCAGAACTAAATATTGATTGAATGAAATGAATACAGTCAAACCTGGTCTTACGACCACCTGTTTTAAACGCTCACCTGCTGTAAGCGACCACTTTGAATTCCTCCCAACGATATTTGCTATTAATTTATACTGAAATAAGCAACCCCCTGTCTAACGCGACCAACGACCGCATAATTTCATGCCAAAATACCGTTTTTATGATCAATATGCGACCACCATTTTTTCTTCAGGTAATCAAATTCCAGAAAACCCCAATTTTATCTATCGGTAAATCACACAGAAACGAGATGAAACACAAATTCAGCAATAACCTAACTGGTCAATTCTAATAGTAACAACTGTATTTGTAAAACAACCGAAATATTGGTAATATTTCTTTCTTCTGACAATATGTTACGTCAATTATGCCACTTTATGGTAAACATTAAAAAAAGTTGAACTTGTTTATCACACGACTGTAACGTGACCGTTTGTTTATAAATTTGACCCCTTCATCATCGCCTGTGGGAACGTTTGATCGGCTGACCAATTAATTGAATATAATTGATATAATCAAATATATAATTGATATAGCAGCACCCTTTTGAAGTCTTTAATGATGTCGGTAATTAAACAGTTTGGATATGACTTGAAACAAACTATATAGACGTTGAAAATGAATGTTTGTTATAGCTAGATGGTCGGATTGAGAAAACAAAAGTGGACTTTGTCGGCGTGAATTGATTAAATGAATGATTTTTTATGAAGAGTTTACATCATAAATATATAAATTTTATATTTATTTCTCATTTATGTTATTATAATTAAGTACCAGTCTTCACATTTTGCGTTTTCACTCATGCACAGTACATACTAAGTACATCATAAGAAGTCAATGTTAGAACCTGTAATAAGAGACCACCTGTATTAAGCGACCATTTTTGGTCCTTCCATTGTGCGGTCTCTTAAACGAGGTTTGACTGTATGTATAAGAACAAATACCTTGTTTTAAAATAGGTGTACATCACACAGTGCAAATATTTGATGCAAGATTTATGAAAAATCGATTCATTCAAATTACCCTTAAAAGAAGAAACAATGTCACAATAATGGGCAATAACTGCAGATGTAGATTTAAAGATTCAGTTATGACCAAAGTTCTTCAATGGAAAAGACGAGATAAAAA
This sequence comes from Cyrtodaria siliqua, assembly GCA_037043455.1. Lineage (NCBI taxonomy): Eukaryota > Metazoa > Mollusca > Bivalvia > Adapedonta > Hiatellidae > Cyrtodaria > Cyrtodaria siliqua. The sequence continues at coordinate 23,863 of JAWPHD010020020.1, read as the reverse complement.
ATTATTATTTTAACTTACCATAGCTCCACTTATTTTCCTTTGAAGGTCATGCTCATTTGGAAATTTCTGTAAAACAAACAACGACGTAATCATTTAGAAGAACAGTACTTATGGGGTTAAATGCCACTTAGGCCACATAAAAAAGTATGTGTGGTTAAGGTAACCTGACCGACCCTATTTTAAGGGGCCGACCCTAAAACTTTTTATGCAAAAATTTAAAAAAATAAAAAAATAAAAATTTGATAATGCAAAAAAATCGAACTCAAGGTATAGTAATTTAACAAATTCATTATCAGAATTTGAATTCATGATTGAGAAAAAAAAAAAAAAAAAAAGGCCTACCTACCTACTCTATTTTTTTTGCCAGCGTTACCTGAAACACACATATTATTTCGTTTGGCCTAATAACAACATTTCAGTCACATCACGACAGTATCTACTTGTAGCAGTGATGTCAACGCTCAATTTTAGAGTATTGAAAATTTGCAAAGAACATAAATGGAGGCTGCCATCCTGGAACGATGACGTCATTGCGCCTCTTTACCATATATGGCATATTGACAAAATATATTTTAAAGCAAAGAAAATCACTGCAAATTGATTAAAAATAAATATACAGATGTAAAATGTATAAATTGTACGCTAATTTTTCCATTTGCAGTGATTTTCTTTGCTTTAAAAGACATTTTGTGTTTTTTATCAAAATAAAATAAGACCCACACAGTTGTTTATTCATGTGTTTAAATGTGTTATATTCGTAGTGAACATTTAAGCAAATTTAAATTAGCGAATTATTATAAACATCATTTTTCTTCGGTAATTTCTGTACATTTCTGGGTCATGAAAATGGCCCTAGTCCGGTAGGTGCCCCAACGTACCGCGGTAAGTATCGCCTGAGCTAAATACTGGTGTTGACCAGTATACCAATACCGCGCACCTCTAGTATCTATATAGTTTTGAAAGTTATGTATAAGTTATATAAGTCAAAATATGTAAGTTATATATATACTGAACCAAACAGCTAATGCACCAATAGACAATACCTTTAATGTATGAACTTATTATATGCCGACTGGTACCGTTGGAGACAGGTGATTTGAATGATTTGTTTAAATGTAGTCGTTATTGACAAGATATCCGTCTCGTTCAGAATGAAATTTGTTTTGATTTATTGATTGTTATTACTGAGATATTAAAGGTATTGTCTACTGGTGCGTTAGCTGTTTGGTTTAAACAGTATTTATTCAAGAAATGTAATGAACAATGTTTCAATGATACATGAACAGGATTTGAAAACAAGCTTTCGATGAAAACTTATGTAAATTCATCTCGTTAGCTGTTTGATTCAGTATATATACCTTGCCATCAGTAGGTTTAGAAACGGTATACACATGATGTCAAATTTGGCTGTTTTTGGCGAGATAGCTACTTTAAACTGAGTTTGTAGAATATGAAGGTATATGGGATTTTTCATAAATAAAGTCATACAGAATGTCATGTCTTTTATTACTAAAATAAAAAAAATCTGAAATAACTGCAAAAATGAAAATGTTATAAACTTGCCAGATATGTCAGTTTATCTGAGTCGACTATTATGAATGATTATGTAAGGCTTGTGTGTCCCTATTGATGATATTTTATGGCTAGAACTAGTGTGAGATAAACCACTGTATAATGTTGGAACCTACCTCAAAGCAAGTCTTGACAATCTCACTGCCAGAATATTTCAAAAACAACTCGCAGTTGGAAGCAACTTCATCTGCAAGAAAGAGCGAATTGTTAACTGTAGAGAATTACTGACATGAACACTGTGTGCTGTTTTGTTAAAAAAGAAGATAATGCAAAATAAATGTACATGATGTATGTGAATCTATCATACATGTGACAACATCATCAAATTAGAAAACAATGACAAACAACTGAGCTACAATCTACAGTATACTTTGTGTATGAGGTTAAAGGTACCATACCTGTGTGGGTATACAGTATACTTTGTGTATGAGGTTAAAGATACTGTACCTGTGAGGGTCCACAGTATACTTTGTGTATGAGGTTAAAGGTACTGTACCTGTGAGGGTCCACAGTATACTCCATATCTTCTCAAACTGCTCAGTAATCCCTGCCCCCTCTGATAACATGGACTGAACCTCACGCAACAGTATCTAAAATAAATAATTTAAGCATTAATGTACGTCATCCTTTTATAAGTATAAACTGATAGTCACCAGAGGAAAGATAAATTTAAAAACAATTCAAAACTATGCATTCACTAGACATGGGCCTATGGACACATAATCCAACATAAACAAGAGCACCGCATATGATAAATAACACACCACGTCAAAAGATGAATAATTATTAAAAAACAAGAAAATCGGTAGAACCGATGGATGCTCCCCAAAATGTATCCTCAACTTATCAAATGTTCTTGCACTCTGCAATTCCTCACATTGCCCTCTATCATTGAGTGAAGTTTTATTGTAGTCCCATCAGTAGTTTTGAAGATATTCTCCTGACAAAAATTCTAAGTATAAAATTACAAAGGGAAATAACTCTAATTTGAAAGAAGACAGAGTTACAGTTCTTGAACGCTGCACTCCACTCACTGCCCTCTATCATTGTGAGAAGTTTCATTGCAGTCCCATCAGTAGTTTTGAAGATATACTCCGGACAGAAATTCTAAGTATAAAATTACAAAGGGCAATAACTCTAATTTGAACGAAGACAGAGTTACAGTTCTTGCACTCTGCACTTGCTCTCATTGCCCTCTATCATTGTGTGAAGTTTCAGTGCAGTCCCATCAGTAGTTTTGAAGATATGCTCCGGACAAAAATTCTAAGTATAAAATTACAAAGGGCAATAACTCTAATTTGAACGAAGACAGAGTTACAGTTCTTGCACTCTGCACTTGCTCTCATTGCCCTCTATCATTGTGTGAAGTTTCAGTGCAGTCCCATCAGTAGTTTTGAAGATATGCTCCAGACAAAAATTCTAAGTATAAAATTACAAAGGGCAATAACTCTAATTTAACGAAGACAGAGTTACGGCTCTTGCACTTCCTCTCATTGCCCTCTATCATTGTGCGAAGTTTCAGTGCAGTCCCATCAGTAGTTTTGCAGATATGCTCCGGACAAATATTCTAAGTATAAAATTACAAAGGGCTAGAACTCTAATTTGAACGAAGACAGAGTTACGATTCTTGCACTCTGCACTTCCTCTCATTGCCCTCTATCATTGTGTGAAGTTTCATTGCAGTCTAATCAGTAGTTTTGAAGATATGCTGCGGATAAGAAAGTGTGACGGACACACAGACTCACGGACGCACGGACAAAGAGGCACCTATATGCTCGCCCTTCGGGAGCATAAAAAAGAGAGTAAATAACTGTCTGATAAATAACTGTCTGATAAATAATTTGACTGGAACACTTGATAAAAAAGAATTAATGGAGAGTGTGATGGCTCCACGTTTTTCATACGTAGCCGAAACTTAGATGGAATTCCAGAGTCTGATGATTGCCCCTGATAATATGAGTTGTTAATATATGAGTTGTAAATATATGATATGAGTTGTAAATATATGAGCTGTTGATATGTGCTGTTGATATACAAGCTGTTAATATATGAGTTGTTAATATATGAGCTGTTGATATATGATTTGTTTCTATATGAGGTGTTAAAATATATGAGTTGTTAATATATGAGATGAGTTATTAATATGTGAGTTGTTGATAGATAAGCTGTTGATATATGAGCTGTTGATATATGAGCTGTTACTATATGAGTCGTTAATATATGAGCTGTTGATATATGTGCTGTTGATGTACAAGCTGTTAATATATGAGCTGTTGATATATGATGTGTTTCTATATGAGGTGTTAAAATATATGAGTTGTTACTATACGAGTTGTTAATATATGAGCTGTTAATATGTTAATACATGAGCTGTTAATATATGAGCTGTTTATATATGTGCTGGTAATATATGAGTTACTATAAGAACTGTTGATATATGAGTTATTATATGAGATGTTGATATGAACTGTTAATATACGAGTTGTTAATATATGAGTTGTATATATATATGTGAGATATTAATATGTGAGTTGTTAATATATAAGTTATTAATATGTGAGTTGTTAATATATAAGTTATTAATATGTGAGTTGTTAATATATGAATTATTAACATACAAGTTGTTAATATATGAGTTGTTAATATATGAATTATTAACATACAAGTTGTTAATATATGAGTTGTTAATATATGAATTATTAACATACAAGTTGTTAATATATGAGTTGTTAATATATGAATTATTAACATACAAGTTGTTAATCTATGAGTTGTTAATATATGAATTATTAACATACAAGTTGTTAATCTATGAGTTGTTAATATATGAATTATTAACATACAAGTTGTTAATATGTGAGTTGTTAATATATGAATTATTAACATACAAGTTGTTAATATGTGAGTTGTTAATATATGAATTATTAACATACAAGTTGTTAATCTATGAGTTGTTAATATATGAATTATTAACATACAAGTTGTTAATATATGAGTTGTTAATATATGAATTATTAACATACAAGTTGTTAATATATGAGTTGTTAATATATGAATTATTAACATACAAGTTGTTAATCTATGAGTTGTTAATATATGAATTATTAACATACAAGTTGTTAATATATGAGTTGTTAATATATGAGTTATTAATATGTGAGTTACTATTAATATATGAATTGTAAATATACAAATTATAAATATATTGTGAACTGTTTACCTGAACAAGTCTCACTTTTCCCCCCGCTCTGGCTTTATGATCCTGGCTGACTCGACAAGCTGAGTGGATCAGTCGGCGACTGATCTTCTTGGAATGTTCATCGGCTTCACTCAGGACAATGTTGACCAGGGCCTGGACATACTGTTCATATAAGAAACTGTGTACCTGCAATAAAAATTATAAGTATAGACAATAAATTTTAACTAAACCAGTGATAACCATACAATGCAATAAATTTAATATAAATCATGTAAATTAAGTCATGTAATTCAAAATGTAATACAATTTGATATAAATTATGTAAATTAAGTCTTGTAATACAATTTGATATAAATTATGTCATGCAATATAAACATGATAAAATGAAAAGGTATAGAAATGAGGCCCAAGAGGGCCTGTGGACGCTCTACTTGCTGAAACGGATCTTATATCAAGGGTTGTCGTCATAAAATTCCCATCAGTACTTCTTTTAAAACATTGCAAAAACAAGAGCCAGGATGGCCCTAGAGTGTTCACCTTGTAATCATGCAATAAGTCTGCTGTGTCTAGTCTGGCATGGGTATTGGGAGGTTTGTTTTTCAGATATGGCAGTATCAAACTAGTTTTTTATAAAGTGTCTTATATAGGGGGAGGGATGTATTTGGCTCATTTTGACTAGCTTTTATAACAAATCAAACTTTCGTTAATAAAAACACGTAAACCAAAGTTTGACATGCGACTCCAGGGTCACCATTTGAACAAACTTGGTAGAGGACCATAAGCTGAGTGTAAATACAAAGTATTAAACTGTTGGCTCTTGTAGTTTTAGAGAAGAAGATTTTTTTTTAGATTTCCCCTATATCAGTCGATGTAAAACATTGACACCTGGGCCAAGGCCAAATTTGACCCCAGGTTCACCATTTGAACAAACTTGGTAGAGGACAATAAGCTGATGATAATTACAAAATATTAAACCTTTGGCTCTTATAGTTTCAGAGAAGACGACTTTTAAAGTTTTTCCCTATATAAGTCTATGTAAAACTGTGACAACAGGGTCATCTTTGAACAAAATTGGCTGATAATATATGAAAAGTATTAAACCTTATCTCTTGTAGTTCCAGAGAAAAAGATTTTTGAAGTTCTTCCCTATAACTCAATGTAAAACTGATCCAAGAAGGGCACCTAAGCTCCCAATTAAAGAAAAATAAAAGACGGTTTCTTATGAACACTGTCCGTAAGTAAGCAGATATTGAGCATAACCAAATAACTGTCTGACTTTTATTCAGTGGAATGTATACATGAAAACATGAGGATAGACCCTAAGAAGTATGTAGGAATACATTCGTGAGTTTGAAAAAAAAGAAGTTTTAATTATTACATGTAAATAAAGTGGGACCCACAATATTTACCTTTTCTGCGATCACATGACTTCCATTAGCACATTAGGTTTTCACCATAGTATGTATTGCGTAATATGTATAGCCCGCTTAGCTCAGTCGGGAGCGATGTCGACCACTTTACGCTCATGCACACTATTAATTACTGCGAGTGTAATTTTAGTTTGGGCTGCGAGTTCAAACGCACGAGGCAGACTTTCTTTTTTTTGTACCGCGATTGAATTCCGTTAAACAATCTTGCTTTTAATTAGTAAATATTCAATAATGTTTAGTGTGTAATGTTTGCGAACATAATTATTTTGTGTTTTATAAGCTAAAAGTTACGGACAGTGTCCCTTTAAAATATTATGGAAATATTTATAAAAAATTAAAAAAAAAATTAAAAAAACTAAAATAAAATAACGAAATACAATTTTTTTATAGAGACCAACTCAAGGAACATGTATATGGTATTTCATTAGAATGGAATAAGAGGTTTCGAAGGAGATGACGTTTGAAATTTCGTTAAATTTGACCTATTTTTAGCCATGGTGGCCATTTTGGACAACTGGCGGCTGCGAAAAACAAAAATCTGAGGCGCACGAGTGACTATCCCAAAGATCATCCTGATAAAGCTTCAACAAAATCCTTCAAGAGGTTTCAGAGAAGATGTAATTTTTAGCCTTTTCCTTTATAACTCTATGTAAACTTTGGGTAGTCGTGGCGGCCATTTTGATTATTCGACTATAACAAAAAAAACAAATTTGATAGAGGCCAACCCAAGGAACATGTATATGATATTTCACTGGAATGGATTAAGTGGTTTCAGAGGAGATGTCGTTTGAAATCTCTTTAAATTTGACCTAATTTTAGCCATGGTGGACATCTTGGATGACTGACGGCCATGAAAAATATAAATCTGAGAGTGGGCCTCCTAAGTAACATTGTGATCAAAATCCTTCAAGCGGTTTCAGAGAAGATGTCGATTTTATAAAATTGCTAACAGAAATCCAACAACGCGTTTAGGAGTAGCACCGACAAGAAATTTAAAGTAAAAATATCAAGGGCCGTAACTCCATCAAAAATCAACGAACCGAAAAAAAAAACGCAACAGGCACAATTAGACACCAATGCTTCCTGCTAAGTTGCGTCAAATTTCGTCAAAAAAAATAAATATATATATATAATAAAAAAATAAATATAAATGAAGGTCCTATCGTCTTAACAAGGCATAATAGAGCATTTTTAACGAAATCAAGGGCCATAACTCCGTTGTAACTGGTCCGATCTGGCTGGTTTTCGAATTTGTCCGAGGTTTCATTGACATTAACAATCTGTTAAAGCTTGGGAAAGATCGGATAAAAAAATAAAGGCCCTAACGTCTTAACGAGGCAAAATATAGCATTTTTAACTATATCAAGGGCGATAACTCCGCTGTTACTGGTCCGATCTGGCTGGTTTTCGAACTTGTTTGAGCTTTCATTGATATTAACAATCTGTTAAAGTTTGGTAAAGATCGGATGAAGAACAAGAAGCAGTCCGAGGGACGGCCATAGTCCCCTACCGGGTCTTGTGCAAAATTAACTATTCAGAAGCTGCACAGTTGTCGAAGGTTACTGTTTTGTCAACACAATAATTGCACAAATGTCAAACTGCTGTTAAAGGTAACTGTGTTCCGTAATTGCAAAAATTTCAAAGAAATAAAGTTGTTATTAGCCAGTTTGTTTATTCTGAAGTTATTGAAGAAACAGTTATATGAAAGGCTGAATGTAGCCATGTGAATGATCATGCAAGGAATGTTGAATACCTTACCATGTTTAGCTGCAAAATATGTGTTCCTGTGTTCTGAAGGTATCATGACCTTGACCTTTGAGCTACGGAGTTCGGTCTTGCGCGCGACACGCCGTCTCATTATGATGAACATTTGTGACAAGTTATTTCAAAATCCTACGATGCATGACAAAGTTACAGACCGGACAAGCCTATTTCTGACCTTTAACCTCCAAGTATGACCTTGAACTTTGAGCTATGGACCTGGGTCTCACGCGCGATATGCCGTGTCATTATGGTGAACATTTGTCCCAAATTATTTCAAAATCCCACAATACATGACAAAGTTACAGCCCGGACAAGCCTATTTCTGACCTTTTACCTCCAAGTGTGACCTTGACCTTAGAGCTATATACCTGAGTCTTGCGTGTGACACGCCGTCTCATTATGGTGAATATTTGTCCCAAGTTATTTCAAAATCCCACAATGCATGACAAAGTTACAGCCCGGACAAGCATATTTCTGACCTTTAACCTCCAACTGTGACCTTAACCTTTGAGCTATGGACCTGGGTCTTGCGCGCGACACGCCGTCTCATTATGGTGAACATTTGTGCCAAGTTATTTCAAAATCCCACAATGCAAGACAAAGTTTCAGCCCAGACAAGCGTATTTCTGACCTTTAACCTCCAACTGTGACCTTGACCTTTGATCTACGGACCTGAATATTGCGCGCGCGACATGCCGTCTCATTATGGTTAACATTTGTGCCAAGTTATTTCAAAAATCCCACGATGCATGACAAAGTTACAGTCCGGACAAAAAAACAGACTGACTTTAACCTCCAACTGTGACCTTGACCTTTGAGCTACGGACCTGGATCTTGCGCATGACAAGCCGTCTCATTATGGTTAACATTTGTGCCAAGTTATTTCAAAATTCTACGATGCATGACAAAGTTACAGTCCGGACAAAAAAACAGACTGACGGACTGATAGACTGACTGACGGACGGGGGGCAAACCTAAAGTCCCCTCCGGTCCGGACCGGTAGGGACTAATGAAGGCCCTATCGTCTTAACGAGGTAAAAGTTAACGGACGGAGGGACGGACAGACGACGGACACCACACCATCCCATAAGCTCTGCTGGCCCTTGGCCAGTAGAGCTAAAAAACAAGAGGCCCAAAAGGGCCTGGTGGACGATCTACAGGCTCTTATATCAAGGGGTTGTCGTTATAAGATTCGCATCAGTACTTGTTAAAACATTGCAAAAAATACCCACAAAACAACAACATTCACAACAGGTTCTTAAACCCTTGACCCATGCTAACAATTTAAAAAAGCGGCCCTAGTTCTAATTTGGTATGGTTATGTAGGGACTCGAGGCACAACATTTGTATCAAATAGATTTTGACCACCTGTAGAGGGGCTCCTTTATGTAGGCGGTCAAAACTCATTTCATATAATTGTTGTGCCTTGAGTGCCTAAATAACCATACTAAATTAGAACTAGGGGCTGTTTTTAGTAAAAACAGATGTCCTACAAGAGAAAGGGCCATAAATCCGTCAAACATCATTAAAGCAGACATCTTCCAGGCAGCGGATCAGGAGAAGTAGTCGGGACAAAGCCTATGATTGTGTTAAAACCTTTAAGGGCCGTAACTCCGCTAAAAATCATTCAACCTGAAGACAATGATATATGCAACCAAGTTTCGCTGAAAGCCAAATGGTGGTTGAGGAGAACAAGTCCAGACAATGTTTGTATATTAAAACCTTTTAAAGAGCCACAACTCCACCAAATAACACGACAACGATATGCGCAACTAAGCTTGGTACTGATCATTCCTACCATGTTTCATTGAAATCCAACCACAGGTTCGGGAAAACTAGTCTGGATAAAGTTTGTGTATAACGGGCCATAACTCTGTCAAAATTCATTAAACCAGAACATGGCAATGACTTGCGCAACTAGGCTTAGTACTGATCATTCCTGCCAAGTTCCGTTGAAATCCAGCCAGGGGTTCAGGTGAACTAGTCTGTACAAAGTTAGTGTATTAAAACCTTTAAAGGACCTTAACTCTGCCAAAAATCATTCAAATGGAACACAGCGGCGATGATATGCAAAACTAGGCTGATACAGATCATCCTTGCCAAGTTTCGTTGAAATTCGCTAGAGGTTCAGCAGCACTAGTCCGGACAAAGTTTGTGTATTAAAACCTGTAAAGGGCCATAACTCCGCAAAAATCTTTCAACCAGAACACTGGTGATTCAAACTTGTTCGTCCTTTCCTTGATATTAACAACCTCTGCAAGTTTGGTAAAGATCAAATAATAAATGAAGGTGCTCGAGTGCAAACAAGGATTAATATAGCAATTTCAGCAAAACAAGGGCCATAACCCTGGTGTTCCTAATCCGATCTGGCTAGATTTCGAACTCATCCAAGCTTCCATTGATATAAATACATTGGCAAAGTTTTGTAAAGATCAACTGCAAAATGAAGGTGTAAAGTGTAAACAATGCTTAATATGGCATTTTTCAGAAAAACAAGGGCCATAACTCTGGTGTTACTAATCCGATCTGGCTGGTTTTCGAACTCATCCGAGCTTTCATTGATATAAAGACACTGGAAAAGTTTAGTAAAGATCCGATTAATAATGAAGTCCCTATCACGTAAACAAGACAAAAGTTAACGGACGGACGACGGACAACACGCCATCGCATAAGCTCTGCTGGCCTTAGGCCAGTAGAGCTAAAAGAAATGACTAACATAACCAATGAAACAAGTTCCCAGAGAAGAGAGGACCAAGGCTGCTTCCTGTGAAGTGTCATCAAATTCTACCCAACAGTTCATAAGAAGAAGATTTGTAAAAATCTGAGAGAGGACCATGCAAGAATGCTTCCTGCGAAGTTTTGCCAAATTCTACCCATAAGTCATAAGGAAGTTGTTTAAAGATATTTCTATTTTTAGTAATGGTGGCCATATCTGTTGTTAGATCAAGACGACTTTTATAAATCTGAGAGAGGAAAGCATGCCTCCTGTAAAGTTTCATCAACATTTTCCCCGCACTTCATGAGAAGAACGGTGGCATTTAAGTTATTTAAAGATTTTTCTATTTTAGTAATGGTGGCCATATTTGTCGATGGATAAGAACAATTTGTATAAATCTGAGGGAGGACCATGCAAGGAAGTTTACTTTTCATCAAATTCTACCCAGCAGTTTCAGAGGAGATGTTGTTTGAAGCATTCCATAAGCCTTCGGCCACTACAACTAAAAAATATCACATCAAACAAAATATGGCGTTATCATCACGTTGTTTAAGATCTAAAACTGAAAACAACATATATCTTTAACAGAATCGTGAGTAAAATGCATAAATCAACTCTGGTGTGTAACCTAGGATAGCAAATATTACTGTGCGAAATGAATGTCCTTGTAAATAAAGGGTCATATTGAGCCTCATTCGTCTGACGTCAAGGCAGTTTAGAATCGAAAATATCATAATTAGTTAATTCTAAGTTGGGCCCACATCAGCACATGAAAAGCCTGACGTAAACCCCCTTTAATTATTTAACAGTGTTTACTTACAGCAACTTGTTCCATATTCATTGTTGACAATAGTACGATCGCAACCCTCAAGATCTGAAATAATGATGTATGATATTCAAAGCTGAATTATTTCATGGGAAGTTAGACAGTTACAATGTTTGCAAGTGGACAACTTGTAATAATTACTGAAAAAGGGGATCCCTTGGAATCAAAAACACAAACAAGAGAGTAATGTAGCACACTCGGTTTTATTGAGTCTCTTCATGAGAGATAATATAAGATGCAACACCTCTCACGCCTCCTAGCACCGGCTTAAGCGATATTCTACTTTAAAAGCCACAAAGAATAGGGTTGATGATCCTAAAGGACCAGTAAGTTTTAACTGAATTGGGGTTTTAAGGCGCACCAACACATGAAAGGTTATATGGCGCCTAACAGGAATGAACAGTAAGTAATTAACTATTGATTTGTAGTCGGGGCGACTTTTTACAGCCGCCACACAGCACTAAACAAACGCTAGTGTGAATGTCAGTACTGAAAAGGGGATCCCTTGGAAGCAAAAAACAAGACAGTGAAGTAGCAGACATAGAGTTTAATAACCAGTGTTTTTGAGATACGGGAAATATCTCCCGAGGTAGAGAAATGGCCCCGATATAAGAACGAGTGCGGAGCACGAGTTCTTATATCGGGGCCATTTCTCTAGCGAGGGAGATATTTTCAGTATCTCAAAAACACTGGTTATTAAACTATATATTACATAATTTAAAATTGATATTTTATTAATGTTTCTAATGATTCACGCCTTTTTACACCAGTTTGCACGAGAACGCCAAGACGACGTTACATCATCCAAGATGACATTACGTCATACAAACAAACCAAGTGGAACCAGAACTCTTCGTTAATTTCCGTAATCGTTTTTCCTGGTGACGGCATCTGACGAAGACGTCCGTAAAACAATCGGAACGTCATTTGGCATTTCCGCCACTGATGGAAAAGGCCGAGCAAAGTTCCGTACTGGGAAATATCTCCCACTGGGAGATATTTCCCAGTAGAGCAAACGAGTAGATATAGCTTTTCTATTCCCAGTATTTCCTATATAAATCAGAGACAATTATGTAATATTCTGTTATACAGTCGATTTCGGTTATTTGCATAGCCCATTTGTCAAGAAAATATATGCGATTAACCGGAGTATTCGAATAACCGAAACTGAACATTTTGTACATGTAGCGGTGCACGTTTCTACTTTCGTTTTACTATTCTGTTAATACTTACATAGAAACTCCATAAAAGCGAGTTAATTCTATGTAAGATGTTTGATAGAAATATTATTGTGCATATCCATTTTGTATTTAGTTATTTGATAGATTTTATGCAATATTTATGCGTATTTGTTTTCTTTCAACCTGCGTCGCTTTACTATTGTTTGTAGTGTGAATTACACAGCCATGATAATAACACAAAAGCTTATTTTATTTTTCATTTATTAAGTAACCTCTATGAGCTACTCAATGTCATATGCATCTCTACTGACACTAGCAAACTGAGAGCAGTAAATATTTAACAACACATTGCTTTACATTGCGTACAAACTTATTATTCAATCGTGTATGCTAATTGGTGAGCGATCGTCATGGCGTGGAAGTTTTACGGAAACCGCACAAAATGGCAAACTTTCTCTCGGAAAGTCAATTAGCACCTTGTCTCGGGCTTATCTCTGTGACCGCGTCAATCAATTAACAGTTGCAAAATACAGGTAAATTTGACTTTCAGTATGCAATTAGCCAGATATTTGTTATGCAATTATCCGGAATGTGACAAAAACCTATGCGATTATACAGGTTTTTTTACATGCAAAAGAATACGAATGGTTTTGTGTTTCAAAACTTTATGCAATTAATCGAAATATGCAATTAACCGATATGCGATTAAACGGAATCGACTGTATTACATATTTGTCTGTGATTTGTATAGGAAATAGAAAGGCTTTTTCTACTATATCTACTTGTTTGCTCTACTACTCCCAGTGGGAGATATTTCCCAGTACGGAACATTGCTCGGCCTTTTCCGTCAGTGGCGGGAACGCCAAATGACGTTCCGATTGTTTTACGGACGTCATCGTCAGATTCCGCCACTGGGGAATAACGATTACGGAAATTAACGAAAAGTTCAGGTTCCACTTGTTTTGTTTGTATGATGTAACGTCGTCTTGGCGTTCTCGTGCATACTGGTGTAAAAAGACGTGAATCATTAGAAATATTAATAAAATATCATTTTAAATTATGTAATATATAGTTCAATAACCATTGTTTTTGAGATACTGAAAATATCTCCCTTGTGTAGAGAAATGGCCCCAATATAAGAACTCGTGCTCCGCACTCGTTTTTATATCGGGGCCATTTCTCTACCTCGGCATATATCTCCCGTATCTCAAAAACACTGGTTATTAAACTCTATTTATTGAATCTGTTTAGGAGAGGTAATATAATATGCAACACCTAAGACTGACATAGGGTAAAATAGTCGGTAAACTTTTGATCTTAATATGGTATATCGACTGTGTAATGGTTGCAAATGTTGTTTAATATTGACACGAAAGGGAAGCCGTTAAATAACATACAAGACCATTAAACGGTCAAAATAAACAATCTCGAAATCTGAAAGTACAGACTATATAACTCTATTCTAATGCATTTTAACCAGGGAATGCATCTAAAGCTGTTAAATCAGCTTGAAGGTCCAATGTCCATGTGTGCAGTTATCTTCATTTATTTCATGTCGGTTTGTTTGCATGTTTTTGTGATGTCGTCCAATACAATATATAGAAGAATCAGGATATTTTTTGGTTTGTCGAGAATATAGGATTTATTTTCATCGAGAGATAGAAAAATATTTGAGTCTTCTCACTTCGAGATGAAAATAAATCCTATATTCTCGACAAACCAACAAATATTCTATTTATTATATACTCACAACCTTGAAACTTATGCAGAAAAAACATAATGTGCTAAAACAATGACATCAATAACGTCAACGATGTCAACAGAGGCATTAGGTTACGTCATTTTCGGTATTTCACATGTGAAATATAAACAATGAAGATATGAGAAGTTCTATTTTAATCATAAAATTTTGGTAAGACTTCACTTTGGTAATACTTACATGCCTTTAGTAATACTTACATGACTTTGGTAATACTTACATGACTTTGGTAATACTTACATGACTTTGGTAATGCTTACATGACTTTCGTAATACTTACATGACTTTGGTAATACTTACATGACTTTAGTAATACTTACATGACTTAGGTAATACTTACATGACTTTGGAAATGCTTACATGACTTGACTTTAGTAATACTTACATGACTTTGGTAATGCTTACATGACTTTAGTAATACTTACATGACTTTGGTAATACTTACATGACTTTGGTAATGCTTACATGACTTTGGCAATGCTTACATGACTTTGGCAATGCTTACATGACTTTGGTAATACTTACATGACTTTGGTAATGCTTACATGACTTTGGTAATACATGCATGACTTTGGTAATACTTACATGACTTTGGTAAGGCTTATCTGGGTAATACTTACAATTTTGGTAAGACTTCACTTTGGTAATACTTACATGACTTTAGTAATACTTACATGACTTTGGTATACTTACATGACTTTGGTAATGCTTACATGACTTTCATAATACTTACATGACTTTGGTAATACTAACATGACTTTAGTAATACTTACATGACTTAGGTAATACTTACGACTTTGGAAATGCTTACATGACTTGACTTTAGTAATACTTACATGACTTTGGTAATGCTTACATGACTTTAGTAATACTTACATGACTATGGTAATACTTACATGACTTTGGTAATGCTTACATGACTTTAGTAATACTTACATGACTTTGGTAATATTTACATGAATTTGGTTTATTTGACTTTGGTAATATTTCACTTTGGTAATACTTAACTTTGTCAATACTTCACTTTGGTAATACTTCACTTTGGTAATACTTACTTGACTTTGATAATGCTTACATGACTTTAGTAATACTTACATGACTTTGGTAATACTTACATAAATTTGGTTTATTTGACTTTGGTAATATTTCACTTTGGTAATACTTCACTTTGGTAATACTTCACTTTGATAATATTTCACTTTGATAATACTTCACTTTGTTAACTTCAGTAATACTTCACTTTGGTAATACTTCACTTTGGTAATACTTCACTTCGGTAATGCTTCACTTTGATAATACTTCACTTTGGTAATACTTCACTTTGTTAACTTCGGTAATACTTCACTTTGGTAATACTTCACTTTGATAATACTTCTCTCTGGTAATACTTCATTTTGTTAACTTCTGTATTACTTCACTTTGGTAATACTTCACTTTGGTAATACTTCACTATGATAATACTTCACTTTGGTAATACTTCACTTTGGTAATACTTCACTATGATAATACTTCACTTTGGTAATACTTCACTTTGGTAATACTTCACTATGGTAATACTTACTTGACTTTGGTAATGCTTACAAGACTTTGGTTATACTTACATGACTTTGGTAATGGGCAGATTTGTATCCATCATTTAAATCTCTGACACTATTATCGCAAATCACCAGCAAACGCTCCAATCTCATTCTAAAAAACAACAACAACATTTTGTTACTATTTTGGAACAGTTTCAGTTACATAATATATATGGTACATGGGGTGATCCAAACATTTTTGAAAAACTGTAAATTAAATAAGCTAAGCAACTTCAATGAAGTTTTGTAGATTTAAGATATATTTATTTCCTACTCCTGTTTGGAATAATTTTAGTTTATGTTCTTTAATATTGTTTAAGTCATTTTCTTAAATTCCAAGGTAAAGGTAAATGAAATGCCCCATCTGAGATGCATGAAGCTTATTATAGATAGGGTTCATGTCAATCAAATATCTGATTTTAAAGTCTTCCAGATCTGGTTAAAGAAAAGCAGAGATTTATTAATGCATTTTCTAACTTTCTACAAGAAATATTGTTAACATGTATACCGTAAATTTAATATAAAATATTATAAAATATATGCAATATGTCAGCTGTGTGACAAGACTGGAGACAAGATGCATGTTTAATCAGCTTGTTAGGAAGCTCTGGAACAAGGTGGATACAGGTGAGTCATGACACTGTACTGTGCCAGTTGGCAGTCATCTTGGGGAGACAGAGAACAAAGAAGAGGCCTCAGGAGAAGTCAGGTCCATCATTGATCAGTTCCATAACACACAACTGATCCACCATTGGGGAGCCTACTAGTATTATCTTTGAGGTAGAGATAAGAAAGAAGAGGCCACAGGAGAAGACAGGTCCATCACTGATCAGTTCCATAACACACAACTGATCCACCACTGGAGAGCCTACTTGGAATATCTTGGGAGTTAGAGATAAGAAAGAAGAGGCCACAGGAGAAGACAGGTCCATCACTGATCAGTTCCATAACACACAACTGATCCACCACTGGAGAGCCTACTTGGAATATCTTGGGAGTTAGAGATAAGAAAGAAGAGGCCACAGGAGAAGACAGGTCCATCACTGATCAGTTCCATAACACACAACTGATCCACCACTGGAGAGCCTACTGGGATTATCTTGGAGGCAGAGATAAGAAAGAAGAGGCCACAGGAGAAGTCAGGTCCATCACAGAGAAGTTCCATAACACACAACTGATCCACCACTGGGGAGCCTACTGGGAATATCTTGGAGGCAGAGATAAAAAGAAGAGGCCACAGGAGAAGTCAGGTCCATCACTGATCAGGTTCATAACACAAAACTGATCCACCACTGGAGAGCCTACTGGGAATATCTTGGAGGCAGAAACAAGAAAGAAGAGGCCACAGGAGAAGTCAGGTCCATCATTGATCAACTTGTCAATGAAGGACTGAACAGCACACAAACATTCCTAAACATAAATACAGGCTCAATTTTCAACTAAGCCGAGCAGTGGGATATGGAAGCTGACCTGGGGAAACTAGAAATATCCTATCTCCAGCTAATGCCCCAGCTGAAAAAAAACAGTGCATATAATTTCACATGAAGGCAATCTAAGAATATTAGTAAAAATATAATTTCAACATTTTACTGAAAGCAGACCTAAACGCAAAACTTCCAAGTGTGTGACCTTGACCTTGTGGTCGCAGATGACCAGAAATATGAGGGAATGTTTTTGTATGACCTTAGTAATCAACAATGAAATACAAAAGTAATTCTTGACAGCATTTTGAGAATATGAGCAAAAACGACGGACAGATGGACGAATGGATGGATGGACATTTTTCGGTGGAAGAATAAAAAACTAGAAGGGTGTTCCATGGAACACTTGTATCGCCAGCCGTGTGCTTATTTCAGCAATACAATCTAACTATAGAGTTGAAGACAGGGGGTGCAATCCTTCATCAATTAGGGCCCGGTACGTTCGGACAGCCCAATATGATCGGACGCTTGATTAAACTCACAACACTGTTTGAGAGTACTTCCCGGTATAATCAAGTATGATGTCATAATCTTATCCATTAAACATCGATGTTTTTAGCTTTGAGTTTGTTATTATTATGCAAAGTGTAACACACCTTTTGATTTGTCAAATAATGCATACGTCATCAAAACCTGTTTTGGCGCCATTTACAAATATTTCATATAGGAGCAACCTGTTAACCGCACCAGCAAATCTACCATATTACTAGATATTGTTGGTCGTACTTCTTTGAAATTTGTGTCCATTTGAACAATTAAGTTACTTAGTTGATGATTAAAATATAAAAATGTATATTCGTTTATTGTTGGGTTCCTTTATTTCACAAAATGAAATTGTCCGACTGTGCCATACTCCCGGTAAAATAGTGGATGGTACAATCAGACACCTTAATAAGCCCAATTCAAACTGGTTATTTCAAATGAAACATGGGCGGATTTAGGCTAGGGCGTTACGATAGAGGTATCACTCTTACTTACCTTCCAAAACAATCAACATTAATTTAATTTTATAAATTATTATATATCTAATAAATCTGAGTCGATGAATTTGAAACCATCGCCACATTTCCAGCCCCAGGAAAATGGATGCAAAAGATGGGTTGGGGCGTATTTTTCTATGTTTGTATATATGTACTTAAATAGTCTTTTACCTGGAATAGCGATTTTTTTTAAAAACCCTTTTGCGGTTTTCGAACTTTCGCAGATGTCCGAGTGTTACATCATGGATGTCCGAATGTACCGGTAAGAGTCCGAATGTACCAGAGATGTGATGACAAAAGCATACAAATGGTTAAGTGTTAAATGGAATGATTAATTCTGTTTTCATTTGAAAACGATCCACATATGACCCTTTATTACGCAATTATTTCATAAGCTTCCGGCGCACAGATATGTATCAAAACAAGTGCCTGAATACGAAGGTGTCCGAACGTACCGGGTTTGACCCAATAGAGCAAATTGTTTTAAAACTGTAAAAGTTATGGAAAGAGGCATAACTCTGCATTGGACAATTGATATTGAGGAACTGTACAACGTTTCATGATATAGGTCGATGGCTATATTTTGCCAAGTTATGAGCTATGTTAGGGTGCAGGTTAAGAAAAGGGCCATAACTTTGCCAAATTGAAAGTCAGAGTAATTAGACATGTCAACGGAATTAAATAATTGATAAAGAAGAGCTGTATAAAGTTTTATGACCATAGGTCAGTATTTTGCTAAGTTGTGCGGTCAAACACTTTTTAAGTTATGGCCAGTTATGAGCTTGGTTAGATTGCAGGTTAAAGTTTTATGAAAAGGGGCATAACTCTGCCAAATTGAAAATGAAAGTCAAGAGTTATTGGACATGTTTAATGACATTCCTTGAGGTAAGATGAAGATGTGTGTGAAGTTTCATGAACCTATATCTTTTCAATTTATGGTCAAGGTTATGTTGCCCGTTAATGTGTGATGGACAACTAGACGACAGATGACGGACAAACTGATCCCTAAGTGTCTGCCATGCTATGCAGGGGAAACTAAAATGCTCAGCAAAGTGGGCATTAAATGCAGAGACATGAAAATAAGTGGTACTGAAGGTGATAGCTATCCACTGACAGGTAGTGGGACTGATCACCCACTACTGATGCACCGTCGGGAGCATAAAGGGTTAAAATGCTTGTTGATAGTGATGATGATGATGTCAGTGGTATGCAGTCACAGGCTGTATTTAGAACAGAGAATTAATCTGACCATGCACAAAGTTACCTTTATAGCTAGAGTGGCACATACCTTTTCTGCTTGACTGTTACACTGGTCAGAGATTCAGATTTCCCCAAGTTGTATATGTTCATCCTGAAAATGGAATTTTCATTAAAGTTTTCAGCTTTAAATGAACAAATGAAAATATAAACACCAGAACACAGACAGACGAAAGGACAAGGGCAACTCTATATTCACCCTACCACACGACCCCTATCCCCATTTTACGGAGAGGGCATAAAATTCAACGCAGTACAGCAAATGCATAATGTCACAAGCTTTCTGTCGTCTGCACCTACTCATGTATTTGCTAACCTTTCAAGTGAAGAACTATAAAAGCAAGAAATGTTTGTAAAACATATAAATATGCCCCCCTTGAACAACCATGACACAAACATTACTGCCAAGTTGTGAGTGCCAGCTGTTTTTGAGTTATGGAAGCCAAGCAATTTTTAGTGAGTTTTCACATATACATAATGTATTTGTGTGTGTGTATTTCTAAGGAGTATAGTCCCTCCACCTACCACAGGCGTCCTACCTGTCATTGCAGTTATCCTTATATATATGTAGGTATTTTACATTTAGCTTTCACATGGGTTGCTTAATTTGCATATTCTTCATCAAAATAATGTATCCCATATGTCAAAATTATTCAATAGTTTGAGTTTAAAGAGTAAATGTATTTTTTTTAATTAGAATCAAATTTAATCTTAATATTCATTCAATAAAGGGAGGTAATTTAAAAAATAATTTTAAATTAATATGGTCTTTAGGTTTAAATATAAAAACATCACAACATACTTGTATATTTAAAACAATAAGTCCAAGAGGGCCTGTATCGTTCTACTGGATACAACCGGGGCGGGGCCCAAATTTGACCCCAGATTCACCATTTGAACAAACTTGGTAGTGGGGGCGGGAGGAGGGAGCCAATGCCCCAATATGGGTGAAGTATGAATAAGATGCATAATGCTATAAGAAATCCCAAACCAAAATTATAGATATACACATGCTTACATGCAAACCTAGATCTGCCTTTATTGCACATTTTATGGGCCATCGCAATTTGGGTTCCATGGGAGCCCAGAATTTGCAGAAGACAAAATTACTTATCCAACCCTTTACAACATACTATAAGGAAACCAATTCAAAAATTTAGTTCAGCTAGAACAAGAAATGTAAGAGATATAGACCTGTAAACACAGCTTACATGCAAAATTTAATGTGAAACAGACACATTTTAAGGGCTATCAGAATTTGGGTTCCATGGGAGCCCAGGGGTTACAGGAACCAAAATTACTTAAGCAACCCTTAAGTTAATGCTATAAGGAAGCTAATGGCCAAATTGGGTTGTGCTAGGGTAAGAATTGTAAGAGATATAGACTTGTAAACACAGCTTACACGCAAAATTTGATGTGAAATGGGATATATTTTATGGGCTATCATAATTTGGGTTCCATGGGAGCCCATGGGTTATAAGAACCAAAATTGCTTATGCTGTCCTTCAGATAATGCTATAAGGAAGCCCATGGCCAAATTTGGTTGTGCTAGGATAATAAATGTAAGAGATATAGACTTGTAAACACAGCTTACACGCAAACCTTGATGTGGGACGCCGACGCCGACCCCAGGGTGATTACATAAGTTCTTTTATTCTTCGAATAGTCGAGCTAAAAATACAGAGCAAATTTTGTGATTTTTTTTTTACAAGTTTTGTTACTATGGCAACCACATTTCTTATGCGAATCTACCCAAAAGGTGAGGTGTATAACTACACCATGAGACAAACATTCTTGCCGAGTTTGGCATTTGTAGTGCCAGCTGTTCTTGAGTATCACGAAGACAAGCGATTTTTAGTGATTTTTTACAAGTTTTGTTACCATGTCAACCACATTTCTTACAAGAATCTACTTAAAAGGGGAGGTGCACAACTAGACCATGACACAAACATTTCTGCCGAGTTTCGAGTTTATAGTGCAAGCTGTTTTTGAGTTAGCGCGAAGACAGGCGATTTTTAGTGTTTTTTTACATGTTTTGTTACCATGCCAACGACATTTCTTATGCGAATCTACCCAAAAGGGAAGGTGCACAACTAGTGTGTTAAAATACACGTTTAATGCTCTTTTGAAATTTTTCGTATTGGCGAGCATCAACGTGTATTGATTATTGCACATTTTACGACTGGACTTTCCCAACGGAATCTGTTGGGAAGGTTTCCTAACGGAATCTGTTGGGAAGGTTTCACGCTTTTAAACAGCATTGTTTGTATATTATATATCCACAGGTTGAAAGAAGATTTTTTTTTGAGTCGATTGGTGTTTCAAAATTTACCTGCCACGATGAAATATCTCAGATTATCCAAATTTATCACGAATATATTGACACATTTCCGAATTATCGAAAGTTACCGCCATCTTGTTTGAAATTCTTACCCAGTGTTCCATGCGCATATTAGTTCACCATACGCAACCTACCATGCACCGTCGATAGAATAGAATAGAACCCTTTATTGCTACAATCGTAAAACATATTGTGTAGTGTGTTTAAACTACACATATTTCATGCCGATTTAAAAGTAATATTTTTGTTATATTTATAGTATTGTTAAAATTACTTGTTTTATTCGTTTATTATTCTACAAGACTCTTCCTCATTCTTAAATCGTAATAAAGAGAATATAAAATATATGCAGTTACATAGAACGTCAGAATAATAAAAAAAACTGCATAGGAGCCAGTTTATTAGGCTAGTGCACAACTAGACCATGACACAAACATTCCTGCCAAGTTTCGAGAGTGTAGTGCCAGCCGTTCTTGAGTTATCACAAAGACAAGACTTTGGGATGGCAACCACATTTCTTATGCGAATCTACCCAAAAGGGGAGGTGCACAACTACACCATGACACAAACATTCCTGGCAAGTTTCGAGTTTGTAGTGCCAGCTGTTCTTGAGTTCTCGCAAAGACAAGAAGATTATGGATCGACCGACACTCACCCCCCTTCGGGTAGGGGGGCATAATAACATCAAACATTCTTTCCATATACTAACGATTGCCTACGCTCTTATGTTACAACGTATAACATGT
This sequence comes from Cyrtodaria siliqua, assembly GCA_037043455.1. Taxonomy (NCBI): domain Eukaryota; kingdom Metazoa; phylum Mollusca; class Bivalvia; order Adapedonta; family Hiatellidae; genus Cyrtodaria; species Cyrtodaria siliqua. The sequence continues at coordinate 1,034 of JAWPHD010020020.1, read as the reverse complement.
ACAATCCTTAAAGGGACAATGTCTGTAAAATTTAGCTTATAAAACACACACTAATTACGTTCACAAACATTATACACTAAACATGATTAAATATTTACTAATTGAATGCCAGATTGTTTAACAGAATTCAATCGCGGTACAAAAAAAGAAGTACCACTTTGTGCGTTTGAACTCGCAGCCCAAAATAAAATTACACTCGCAGGAAATAATAGTGAGCACGCGATAGTCGACGTCGCTCCTGACTGAGCTAAGCGGGCTATACATATTACGCAATAGATACTATGTAGAAAACCTAACGCGCTAATGGAAGTCACATGATCAGCACAAAAGGTAAATAAAGTAGGTCCCACATTATTTACAAATAATAATTAAAAACTTCTTTTTTTTTTCAAATTCACGAATGTATTACTACAGACTTCTTTGGGTCTACGCTCAAGTTTTCATGTATACATTTCACTGAATAAAAAATCAGTTATTTGGTTATGCTCAATATCTGCTTACTTAGGGACAGTGTCCCTTTAACACTTATGTAGTTCAGGTTGCAAACCCTTATAACACTTGGCTGTACCATATGTTAATACAGTCAAACCTGTATTAAGAGATCACTCTGAGCGAAGAGCAAAACTGGTCTAAGTGGTCTCACGGTACATGTACATTATAATTTAAAACGATACAATCGGAAATAGAAACTATGTTTTTTTTAAGCAGGTGGTCTGTGTATAGAGACGGTCTCTTGAGCAAGTTGGACTGTGTGGTAAAAATGTTATATCGTCTTATCCTCAAGGAAAATAATTAAATGTTGTTTAATGGCTCATCAACACATTATAGGTTATGTATTAAAGTCGCCCTAGAGAAAGGGGAAGAATATATAGGAATCTACAAACCAGCCCTACTCTTACTATCGAATATAGATTTTAATAGTTCTTTACCATGCTTGAAGGATAAACTGATACGCGGGACCGCCGGGTTAACATCCTCATCCGCCAGATGAGGCTAAGGGAAACTTGAAGTGTCTTTATGCGGAAAAGAGTAGG
>JAWPHD010020019.1:0-33374 GCA_037043455.1 Cyrtodaria siliqua | reverse complement strand
ATGCGTAAGAACGGAATATATATGAGTAAGAACTGAAAATATATGTGTAAGAACTGAATATATATGTGTAAGAACTGAATATATATGTGTAAGAACTGAATATATATGTGTAAGAACTGAATATATATGTGTAAGAACGGAGTATATATGCTTAAGAACTGAATATATGCGTAAGAACTGAATATAAGCGTAAAAACGGAATATATATGCGTAAGAACGGAACATATATGCATAAGAACGGAATATATATGGGTAAGAACTGAATATATATGTGAAAGAACTGAATATATATGTGTAAGAACTGAATATATATGTGTAAGTACTGAATAAATATGTGTAAGAACGGAATATATATGAGTAAGAACTGAAAATGTATGTGTAAGAACTGAATATATATTAGTAAGAACAGAATATATATGTGTAAGAACTGAATATATATGCGTAAGAACGGAATATATATGTGTGAGAACTGAATATATATGTGTAAGAACTGAATATATATGTGTAAGAACTGAATATATATGCGTAAGAACGGAATATATATGTGTAAGAACTGAACATATATGTGTAAGAACGGAATATATATGCGTAAGAATGGAATATATATGTGTAAGAACTGAATATATATGCGTTAGAAATGAATATATATGTGTAAGAACTGAATATATATGCGTAAGCACTGAATATATATGCGTAAGAACGGAATATATATGTGTAAGAACTGAATATATATGTGAAAGAACGGAATATATATGCGTAAGAATGGAATATATATGTGTAAGTACTGAATATATATGCGTAAGAACTGAATATATATGTGTAAGAACTGAATATATATGCGTAATAACTGAATATATGCGTAAGAACTGAATATATATGCGTATGAACGGAATATATGTGCGTAAGAACGGAATATATATGCGTAAGAACGGAATATATATGCGTAAGAACTGAATATATATGTGTAAGAACTGAATATATATGTGTAAGAACTGAATATATATGTGTAAGAACGAAATATATATGTGTAAGAACTGAATATATATGCGTAAGAACTGAATATATATGTGTAAGAACTGAATATATATGTGTAAGAACTGAATATATATGTGTAAGAACTGAATATATATGTGTAAGAACTAAATATATATGTGTAAGAACTGAATATATATATGTAAGAACTGAATATATATGCGTAAGAACGGAATATATATGAGTAAGAACTGAAAATATATGTGTAAGAACTGAATATATATGTGTAAGAACTGAATATATCTGCGTAAGAACGGAATATATATGCCTAAGAACGGAATATATATGCGTAAGAACGGAATATATATGCGTCAGAACTGAATTTATATGTGTAAGAACTGAATATATATGTGTAAGAACTGAATATATATGTGTAAGAACTGAATATATATGTGTAAGAACTGAATATATATGTGTAAGAACTGAATATATATGTGTAAGAACGGAATATATATGTGTAAGAACTGAATATATATGTGTAAGAACTGAATATATATGTGTAAGAGCTGAATATATATGTGTAAGAACTGAATATATATGTGTAAGAACTGAATATATATGTGTAAGAACTGAATATATATATGTGTAAGAAATGAATATCTATGCGTAAGAACGGAATATATATGTGTAAGAACTGAATATATATATGTAAGAACGGAAAATATATGCGTAAGAACGGAATATATATGTGTAAGTACTGAATATATATGCGTAATAACTGAATATATGCGTAAGAACTGAATATATATGCGTATGAACGGAATATATGTGCGTAAGAACGGAATATATATGTGTAAGAACGAAATATATATGTGTAAGAACTGAATATATATGTGTAAGAACTGAATATATATGTGTAAGAGCTGAATATATATGTGTTAGAACTGAATATATATGTGTAAGAACTGAATATATATTTGTAAGAACTGATTATATATATGTGTAAGAACTGAATATATATGCGTAAGAACGGAATGTATATGTGTAAGAACTGAATATATATGTGTAAGAACGGAATATATATGCGTAAGAATGGAATATATATGTGTAAGTACTGAATATATATGCGTAAGAACTGAATATATATGTGTAAGAACTGAATATATATGCGTAATAACTGAATATATGCGTAAGAACTGAATATATATGCGTATGAACGGATTATATGTGCGTAAGAACGGAATATATATGCGTAAGAACTGAATATATATGCGTAAGAACTGAATATATATGTGTAAGAACTGAATATATATGTGTAAGAACTGAATATATATGTGTAAGAACGAAATATATATGAGTAAGAACTGAATATATATGCGTAAGAACTGAATAAATATGTGTAAGAACTGAAAATATATGTGTAAGAACTGAATATATATGTGTAAAAACTAAATATATATGTGTAAGAACTGAATATATATATGTAAGAACTGAATATATATGTGTAAGAACTGAATATATATGGGTAAGAACGGAATATATATGAGTAAGAACTGAAAATATATGTGTAAGAACTGAATATATATGTGTAAGAACTGAATATATATGTGTAAGAACTGAATATATATGCGTAAGAACGGAATATATATGTTTAAGAACTGAATATATATGTGTAAGAACTGAATATATATGTGTTAGAACTGAATATATATGTGTAAGAACTGAATATATATGCGTAAGAACTGAATATATATGTGTAAGAACTGAATATATATGTGTAAGAACTGAATATATATGCGTAAGAACTGAATATATATGTGTAAGAACTGAATATATATGTGTAAGTACTGAATATATGTGCGTAAGAACGGAATATATATGCGTAAGAACTGAATATATATGTGTAAGAACTGAATATATATGTGTAAGAACTGAATATATATGCGTAAGAACGGAATATATGTGCGTAAGAACGGAATATATATGCGTAAGAACGGAATATATATATGTAAGAACTGAATATATATGTGTAAGAACAGAATATATATGCGTAAGAACGGAATATATATGAGTAAGAACTGAAAATATATGTGTAAGAACTGAATATATATGTGTAAGAACTGAATATATATGTGTTAGTACTGAATATATATGCGTAAGAACGGAATATATATGCGTAAGAACGGAATATATATGAGTAAGAACTGAAAATATATGTGTAAGAACTGAATATATATGTGTAAGAACTGAATATATATGTGTAAGAACTGAATATATATGTGTAAGAACTGAATATATATGTGTAAGAACGGAGTATATATGCGTAAGAATGAATATATGCGTAAGAACTGAATATATGCGTAAAAACGGAATATATATGCGTAAGAACGGAACATATATGCATAAGAACGGAATATATATGGGTAAGAACTGAATATATATGTGAAAGAACTGAATATATATGTGTAAGAACTGAATATATATGTGTAAGTACTGAATAAATATGTGTAAGAACGGAATATATATGAGTAAGAACTGAAAATGTATGTGTAAGAACTGAATATATATTAGTAAGAACAGAATATATATGTGTAAGAACTGAATATATATGCGTAAGAACGGAATATATATGTGTGAGAACTGAATATATATGTGTAAGAACTGAATATATATGTGTAAGAACTGAATATATATGTGTAAGTACTGAATATATATGTGTAAGAACTGTATATATATGCGTAAGAACTGAATATATATGTGTAAGAACTGAATATATATGTGTAAAAACTGAATATATATGCGTAAGAACTGAATATATTCGTAAAAACTGAATATATATGCGTAAGATCGGAATATATATTTGTAAGAACTGAATATATATGTGTAAGAACTGATTATATATGTGTAAGAACTGAATATATAGTGTAAGAACTGAATATATATGTGTAAGAACTTAATATATATGTGTAAGAACGGAATATATATGTGTAAGAACTGAATATATATGCGTAAGAACTGAATATATGTGCGTAAGAACGGAATATATATGCGTAAGAACGGAATATATATGCGTAAGATCTGAGTATATATGTGTAAGAACTGAATATATATGTGTAAGAACTGAATATATATGTGTAAGAACTGAATATATATGTGTAAGAACGAAATATATATGTGTAAGAACTGAATATATATGCGTAAGAACTGAATATATACGTGTAAGAACTGAATATATATGTGTAAGAACTGAATATATATGTGTAAGAACTGAATATATATGTGTAAGAACTGAATATATATGTGTAAGAACTGAATATATATGTGTAAGAACTGAATATATATGCGTAAGAACGGAATATATATGTGTAAGAACTGAATATATATGTGTAAGAACGGAATATATATGCATAAGAATGGAATATATATGTGTAAGAACTGAATATATATGCGTAGGAACTGAATATTTATGTGTAAGAACTGAATATATATGCGTAAGAACTGAATATATGCGTAAGAACTGAATATATATGCGTAAGAACGGAATATATATTTGTAAGAACTAAATATATATGAGAAAGAACTGAATATATATGTGTAAGAACTGAATATATATTTGTAAGAACTCAGTATATATGTGTAAGAACTGAATATATATGTGTAAGAACTGAATATATATGTGTAAGAACGGAGTATATATGTGTAAGAACTGAATATATATGCGTAAGAACTGAATATATATGTGTAAGAACTGAATATATATGTGTAAGAACTGAATATATATGTGTAAGAACTGAATATATATGCGTAAGAACTGAATATATATGTGTAAGAACTGAATATATATGTGTAAGAACTGAATATATATGCGTAAGAACTGAATATATTCGTAAGAACTGAATATATATGCGTAAGAACGGAATATATATTTGTAAGAACTGAATATATATGTGTAAAAACTGATTATATATGTGTAAGAACTGAATATATATGTGTAAGAACTGAATATATATGTGTAAGAACTGAATATATATGTGTAAGAACGGAATATATATGTGTAAGAACTGAATATATATGCGTAAGAACGGAATATATATGCGTAAGAACTGAATATATATGTGTAAGAACTGAATATATATGTGTAAGAACTGAATATATATGTGTAAGAACTGAATATATATGTGTAAGAACGAAATATATATGTGTAAGAACTGAATATATATGCGTAAGAACTGAATATATATGTGTAAGAACTGAATATATATGTGTAAGAACTGAATATATGTGTAAGAACTGAATACATATGTGTAAGAACTGAATATATATGTGTAAGAACTGAATATATATGCGTAAAAACGGAATATATATGTGTAAGTACTGAATATATATGTGTAAGAACTGAATATATATGTGTAAGAACTGAATATATATGTGTAAGAACTGAATATATATGTGTAAGAACTGAATATATATGTGTAAGAACTGAATATATATGCGTAAAAACGGAATATATATGTGTAAGAACTGAATATATATGTGTAAGAACTGAATATATATGTGTAAGAACTGAATATATATGTGTAAGAACTGAATATATATGTGTAAGAACTGAATATATATGTGTAAGTACTGAATATATATGTGTAAGAACGGAATATATATGAGTAAGAACTGAAAATGTATGTGTAAGAACTGAATATATATGTGTAAGAACAGAATATATATGTGTAAGAACTGAATATATATGCGTAAGAACGGAATATATATGTGTGAGAACTGAATATATATGTGTAAGAACTGAATATATATGTGTAAGAACTGAATATATATGTGTAAGAACTGAATATATATGTGTAAGAACTGTATATATATGCGTAAGAACTGAATATATATGTGTAAGAACTGAATATATATGTGTAAGAACTGAATATATATGCGTAAGAACTGAATATATTCGTAAAAACTGAATATATATGCGTAAGATCGGAATATATATTTGTAAGAACTGAATATATATGTGTAAGAACTGATTATATATGTGTAAGAACTGAATATATAGTGTCAGAACTGAATATATATGTGTAAGAACTTAATATATATGTGTAAGAACGGAATATATATGTGTAAGAACTGAATATATATGCGTAATAACTGAATATATGTGCGTAAGAACGGAATATATATGCGTAAGAACGGAATATATATGCGTAAGAACTGAGTATATATGTGTAAGAACTGAATATATATGCGTAAGAACGGAATATATATATGTAAGAACTGAATATATATGTGTAAGAACAGAATATATATGCGTAAGAACGGAATATATATTAGTAAGAACTGAAAATATATGTGTAAGAACTGAATATATATGTGTAAGAACTGAATATATATGTGTTAGTACTGAATATATATGCGTAAGAACGGAATATATATGCGTAAGAACGGAATATATATGAGTAAGAACTGAAAATATATGTGTAAGAACTGAATATATATGTGTAAGAACTGAATATATATGTGTAAGAACTGAATATATATGTGTAAGAACTGAATATATATGTGTAAGAACGGAGTATATATGCGTAAGAATGAATATATGCGTAAGAACTGAATATATGCGTAAAAACGGAATATATATGCGTAAGAACGGAACATATATGCATAAGAACGGAATATATATGGGTAAGAACTGAATATATATGTGAAAGAACTGAATATATATGTGTAAGAACTGAATATATATGTGTAAGTACTGAATAAATATGTGTAAGAACGGAATATATATGAGTAAGAACTGAAAATGTATGTGTAAGAACTGAATATATATTAGTAAGAACAGAATATATATGTGTAAGAACTGAATATATATGCGTAAGAACGGAATATATATGTGTGAGAACTGAATATATATGTGTAAGAACTGAATATATATGTGTAAGAACTGAATATATATGTGTAAGAACTGAATATATATGTGTAAGAACTGTATATATATGCGTAAGAACTGAATATATATGTGTAAGAACTGAATATATATGTGTAAAAACTGAATATATATGCGTAAGAACTGAATATATTCGTAAAAACTGAATATATATGCGTAAGATCGGAATATATATTTGTAAGAACTGAATATATATGTGTAAGAACTGATTATATATGTGTAAGAACTGAATATATAGTGTAAGAACTGAATATATATGTGTAAGAACTTAATATATATGTGTAAGAACGGAATATATATGTGTAAGAACTGAATATATATGCGTAAGAACTGAATATATGTGCGTAAGAACGGAATATATATGCGTAAGAACGGAATATATATGCGTAAGAACTGAGTATATATGTGTAAGAACTGAATATATATGTGTAAGAACTGAATATATATGTGTAAGAACTGAATATATATGTGTAAGAACGAAATATATATGTGTAAGAACTGAATATATATGCGTAAGAACTGAATATATACGTGTAAGAACTGAATATATATGTGTAAGAACTGAATATATATGTGTAAGAACTGAATATATATGTGTAAGAACTGAATATATATGTGTAAGAACTGAATATATATGTGTAAGAACTGAATATATATGTGTAAGAACTGAATATATATGCGTAAGAACGGAATATATATGTGTAAGAACTGAATATATATGTGTAAGAACGGAATATATATGCGTAAGAATGGAATATATATGTGTAAGAACTGAATATATATGCGTAGGAACTGAATATTTTTGTGTAAGAACTGAATATATATGCGTAAGAACTGAATATATGCGTAAGAACTGAATATATATGCGTAAGAACGGAATATATATTTGTAAGAACTAAATATATATGAGAAAGAACTGAATATATATGTGTAAGAACTGAATATATATTTGTAAGAACTCAGTATATATGTGTAAGAACTGAATATATATGTGTAAGAACTGAATATATATGTGTAAGAACGGAGTATATATGTGTAAGAACTGAATATATATGCGTAAGAACTGAATATATATGTGTAAGAACTGAATATATATGTGTAAGAACTGAATATATATGTGTAAGAACTGAATATATATGCGTAAGAACTGAATATATATGTGTAAGAACTGAATATATATGTGTAAGAACTGAATATATATGCGTAAGAACTGAATATATTCGTAAGAACTGAATATATATGCGTAAGAACGGAATATATATTTGTAAGAACTGAATATATATGTGTAAAAACTGATTATATATGTGTAAGAACTGAATATATATGTGTAAGAAATGAATATATATGTGTAAGAACTGAATATATATGTGTAAGAACGGAATATATATGTGTAAGAACTGAATATATATGCGTAAGAACGGAATATATATGCGTAAGAACTGAATATATATGTGTAAGAACTGAATATATATGTGTAAGAACTGAATATATATGTGTAAGAACTGAATATATATGTGTAAGAACGAAATATATATGTGTAAGAACTGAATATATATGCGTAAGAACTGAATATATATGTGTAAGAACTGAATATATATGTGTAAGAACTGAATATATGTGTAAGAACTGAATATATATGTGTAAGAACTGAATATATATGTGTAAGAACTGAATATATATGCGTAAAAACGGAATATATATGTGTAAGTACTGAATATATATGTGTAAGAACTGAATATATATGTGTAAGAACTGAATATATATGTGTAAGAACTGAATATATATGTGTAAGAACTGAATATATATGTGTAAGAACTGAATATATATGCGTAAAAACGGAATATATATGTGTAAGAACTGAATATATATGTGTAAGAACTGAATATATATGTGTAAGAACTGAATATATATGTGTAAGAACTGAATATATATGTGTAAGAACTGAATATATATGTGTAAGTACTGAATATATATGTGTAAGAACGGAATATATATGAGTAAGAACTGAAAATGTATGTGTAAGAACTGAATATATATGTGTAAGAACAGAATATATATGTGTAAGAACTGAATATATATGCGTAAGAACGGAATATATATGTGTGAGAACTGAATATATATGTGTAAGAACTGAATATATATGTGTAAGAACTGAATATATATGTGTAAGAACTGAATATATATGTGTAAGAACTGTATATATATGCGTAAGAACTGAATATATATGTGTAAGAACTGAATATATATGTGTAAGAACTGAATATATATGCGTAATCGTAAAAACTGAATATATATGCGTAAGATCGGAATATATATTTGTAAGAACTGAATATATATGTGTAAGAACTGATTATATATGTGTTAGAACTGAATATATAGTGTCAGAACTGAATATATATGTGTAAGAACTTAATATATATGTGTAAGAACGGAATATATATGTGTAAGAACTGAATATATATGCGTAATAACTGAATATATGTGCGTAAGAACGGAATATATATGCGTAAGAACGGAATATATATGCGTAAGAACTGAGTATATATGTGTAAGAACTGAATATATATGTGTAAGAACTGAATATATATGTGTAAGAACTGAATATATATGTGTAAGAACGAAATATATATGTGTAAGAACTGAATATATATGCGTAAGAACTGAATATATACGTGTAAGAACTGAATATATATGTGTAAGAACTGATTATATATGTGTAAGAACTGAATATATATGTGTAAGAACTGAATATATATGTGTAAGAACTGAATATATATGTGTAAGAACTGAATATATATGTGTAAGAACTGAATATATATGCGTAAGAACGGAATATATATGTGTAAGAACTGAATATATATGTGTAAGAACGGAATATATATGCGTAAGAATGGAATATATATGTGTAAGAACTGAATATATATGCGTAAGAACTGAATATTTATGTGTAAGTACTGAATATATATGCGTAAGAACTGAATATATGCGTAAGAACTGAATATATATGCGTAAGAACGGAATATATATTTGTAAGAACTAAATATATATGAGAAAGAACTGAATATATATGTGTAAGAACTGAATATATATTTGTAAGAACTCAATATATATGTGTAAGAACTGAATATATATGTGTAAGAACTGAATATATATGTGTAAGAACGGAGTATATATGTGTAAGAACTGAATATATATGCGTAAGAACTGAATATATATGTGTAAGAACTGAATATATATGTGTAAGAACTGAAAATATGTGTAAGAACTGAATATATATGCGTAAGAACTGCATATATATGTGTAAGAACTGAATATATATGTGTAAGAACTGAATATATATGCGTAAGAACTGAATATATTCGTAAGAACTGAATATATATGCGTAAGAACGGAATATATATTTGTAAGAACTGAATATATATGTGTAAAAACTGATTATATATGTGTAAGAACTGAATATATATGTGTAAGAACTGAATATATATGTGTAAGAACTGAATATATATGTGTAAGAACTGAATATATATGTGTAAGAACGGAGTATATATGCGTAAGAACTGAATAAATGCTTAAGAACTGAATATATGTGTAAGAACTGAATATATATGTGTAAGAACTGAATATATATGTGTAAGAACGAAATATATATGTGTAAGAACTGAATATATATGCGTAAGAACTGAATATATACGTGTAAGAACTGAATATATATGTGTAAGAACTGAATATATATGTGTAAGAACTGAATATATATGTGTAAGAACTGAATATATATGTGTAAGAACTGAATATATATGTGTAAGAACTGAATATATATGTGTAAGAACTGAATATATATGCGTAAGAACGAAATATATATGTGTAAGAACTGAATATATATGTGTAAGAACGGAATATATATATGCGTAAGAATGGAATATATATGTGTAAGAACTGAATATATATGCGTAAGAACTGAATATTTATGTGTAAGAACTGAATATATATGCGTAAGAACTGAATATATGCGTAAGAACTGAATATATATGCGTAAGAACGGAATATATATTTGTAAGAACTAAATATATATGAGAAAGAACTGAATATATATGTGTAAGAACGGAATATATATGTGTAAGAACTGAATATTTATGCGTAAGAACGGAATATATATGCGTAAGAACTGAATATATATGTGTAAGAACTGAATATATATGTGTAAGAACTGAATATGTATGTGTAAGAACGTGTAAGAACTGAATATATATGTGTAAGAACGAAATATATATGTGTAAGAACTGAATATATATGCGTAAGAACTGAATATATATGTGTAAGAACTGAATATATATGTGTAAGAACTGAATATATGTGTAAGAACTGAATATATATGTGTAAGAACTGAATATATATGTGTAAGAACTGAATATATATGCGTAAAAACGGAATATATATGTGTAAGTACTGAATATATATGTGTAAGAAGTGAATATATATGTGTAAGAACTGTATATATATGTGTAAGAACTGAATATATATGTGTAAGAACTGAATATATATGTGTAAGAACTGAATATATATGCGTAAAAACGGAATATATATGTGTAAGAACTGAATATATATGTGTAAGAACTAAATATATCTGTGTAAGAACTGAATATATATGTGTAAGAACTGAATATATATGTGTAAGAACTGAATATATATATGTGTAAGAACTGAATATATATGCGTAAGAATGGAATATATATGTGTAAGAACTGAATATATATGTGTAAGAACGGAGTATATATGCGTAAGAACTGAATATATGCGTAAGAACTGAATATATGCGTAAAAACGGAATATATATGCGTAAGAACGGAACATATATGCATAAGAACGGAATATATATGGGAAAGAACTGAATATATATGTGTAAGAACTGAATATATATGTGTAAGAACTGAATATATATGTGTAAGTACTGAATATATATGTGTAAAAACGGAATATATATGAGTAAGAACTGAAAATGTATGTGTAAGAACTGAATATATATGTGTAAGAACAGAATATATATGTGTAAGAACTGAATATATATGCGTAAGAACGGAATATATATGTGTGAGAACTGATTATATATGTGTAAGAACTGAATATATATGTGTAAGAACTGAATATATATGTGTAAGAACTGAATATATATGTGTAAGAACTGTATATATATGCGTAAGAACTGAATATATATGTGTAAGAACTGAAAATGTATGTGTAAGAACTGAATATATATGTGTAAGAACAGAATATATATGTGTAAGAACTGAATATATATGCGTAAGAACTGAATATTTATGTGTAAGAACTGAATATATATGCGTAAGAACTGAATATATGCGTAAGAACTGAATATATATGCGTAAGAACGGAATATATATTTGTAAGAACTAAATATATATGAGAAAGAACTGAATATATATGTGTAAGAACTGAATATATATTTGTAAGAACTCAATATATATGTGTAAGAACTGAATATATATGTGTAAGAACTGAATATATATGTGTAAGAACGGAGTATATATGTGTAAGAACTGAATATATATGCGTAAGAACTGAATATATATGTGTAAGAACTGAATATATATGTGTAAGAACTGAATATATATGTGTAAGAACTGAATATATATGCGTAAGAACGGAATATATATTTGTAAGAACTGAATATATGTGTAAAAAGTGATTATATATGTGTAAGAACTGAATATATATGTGTAAGAACTGAATATATATGTGTAAGAACTGAATATATATGTGTAAGAACGGAATATATATGTGTAAGAACTGAATATATATGCGTAAAAACGGAATATATATGCGTAAGAACTGAATATATATGTGTAAGAACTGAATATATATGTGTAAGAACTGAATATATATGTGTAAGAACTGAATATATATGTGTAAGAACGAAATATATATGTGTAAGAACTGAATATATATGCGTAAGAACTGAATATATATGTGTAAGAACTGAATATATATGTGTGTAAGAACTGAATATATATGCGTAAGAACGGAATATATATGTGTAAGAACTGAATATATATGTGTAAGAACGTAGTATATATGCGTAAGAACTGAATATATGCGTAAGAACTGAATATATGTGTAAGAACTGAATATATATGTGTAAGAACTGAATATATATGTGTAAGAACGAAATATATATGTGTAAGAACTGAATATATATGCGTAAGAACTGAATATATACGTGTAAGAACTGAATATATATGTGTAAGAACTGAATATATATGTGTAAGAACTGAATATATATGTGTAAGAACTGAATATATATGTGTAAGAACTGAATATATATGTGTAAGAACTGAATATATATGTGTAAGAACTGAATATATATGCGTAAGAACGGAATATATATGTGTAAGAACAGAATATATATGTGTAAGAACGGAATATATATGCGTAAGAATGGAATATATATGTGTAAGAACTGAATATATATGCGTAAGAACTGAATATTTATGTGTAAGAACTGAATATATATGCGTAAGAACTGAATATATGCGTAAGAACTGAATATATATGCGTAAGAACGGAATATATATTTGTAAGAACTAAATATATATGAGAAAGAACTGAATATATATGTGTAAGAACTTAATATATATTTGTAAGAACTCAATATATATGTGTAAGAACTGAATATATATGTGTAAGAACTGAATATATATGTGTAAGAACGGAGTATATATGTGTAAGAACTGAATATATATGCGTAAGAACTGAATATATATGTGTAAGAACTGAATATATATGTGTAAGAACTGAATATATATGTGTAAGAACTGAATATATATGCGTAAGAACTGAATATATATGTGTAAGAACTGAATATATATGTGTAAGAACTGAATATATCTGTGTAAGAACTGAATATATATGTGTAAGAACTGAATATATATGTGTAAGAACTGAATATATATATGTGTAAGAACTGAATATATATGCGTAAGAATGGAATATATATGTGTAAGAACTGAATATATATGTGTAAGAACGGAGTATATATGCGTAAGAACTGAATATATGCGTAAGAACTGAATATATGCGTAAAAACGGAATATATATGCGTAAGAACGGAACATATATGCATAAGAACGGAATATATATGGGTAAGAACTGAATATATATGTGTAAGAACTGAATATATATGTGTAAGAACTGAATATATATGTGTAAGTACTGAATATATATGTGTAAGAACGGAATATATATGAGTAAGAACTGAAAATGTATGTGTAAGAACTGAATATATATGTGTAAGAACAGAATATATATGTGTAAGAACTGAATATATATGCGTAAGAACGGAATATATATGTGTGAGAACTGAATATATATGTGTAAGAACTGAATATATATGTGTAAGAACTGAATATATATGTGTAAGAACTGAATATATATGTGTAAGAACTGTATATATATGCGTAAGAACTGAATATATATGTGTAAGAACTGAATATATATGTGTAAGAACTGAATATATATGCGTAAGAACTGAATATATTCGTAAAAACTGAATATATATGCGTAAGATCGGAATATATATTTGTAAGAACTGAATATATATGTGTAAGAACTGATTATATATGTGTAAGAACTGAATATATAGTGTAAGAACTGAATATATATGTGTAAGAACTTAATATATATGTGTAAGAACGGAATATATATGTGTAAGAACTGAATATATATGCGTAATAACTGAATATATGTGCGTAAGAACGGAATATATATGCGTAAGAACGGAATATATATGCGTAAGAACTGAGTATATATGTGTAAGAACTGAATATATATGTGTAAGAACTGAATATATATGTGTAAGAACTGAATATATATGTGTAAGAACGAAATATATATGTGTAAGAACTGAATATATATGCGTAAGAACTGAATATATACGTGTAAGAACTGAATATATATGTGTAAGAACTGAATATATATGTGTAAGAACTGAATATATATGTGTAAGAACTGAATATATATGTGTAAGAACTGAATATATATGTGTAAGAACTGAATATATATGTGTAAGAACTGAATATATATGCGTAAGAACGGAATATATATGTGTAAGAACTGAATATATATGTGTAAGAACGGAATATATATGCGTAAGAATGGAATATATATGTGTAAGAACTGAATATATATGCGTAAGAACTGAATATTTATGTGTAAGAACTGAATATATATGCGTAAGAACTGAATATATGCGTAAGAACTGAATATATATGCGTAAGAACTGAATATTTATGTGTAAGAACTGAATATATATGCGTAAGAACTGAATATATGCGTAAGAACTGAATATATATGCGTAAGAACGGAATATATATTTGTAAGAACTAAATATATATGAGAAAGAACTGAATATATATGTGTAAGAACTGAATATATATTTGTAAGAACTCAATATATATGTGTAAGAACTGAATATATATGTGTAAGAACTGAATATATATGTGTAAGAACGGAGTATATATGTGTAAGAACTGAATATATATGCGTAAGAACTGAATAGATATGTGTAAGAACTGAATATATATGTGTAAGAACTGAATATATATGTGTAAGAACTGAATATATATGCGTAAGAACGGAATATATATTTGTAAGAACTGAATATATATGTGTAAAAAGTGATTATATATGTGTAAGAACTGAATATATATGTGTAAGAACTGAATATATATGTGTAAGAACTGAATATATATGTGTAAGAACGGAATATATATGTGTAAGAACTGAATATATATGCGTAAGAACGGAATATATATGCGTAAGAACTGAATATATATGTGTAAGAACTGAATATATATGTGTAAGAACTGAATATATATGTGTAAGAACTGAATATATATGTGTAAGAACGAAATATATATGTGTAAGAACTGAATATATATGCGTAAGAACTGAATATATATGTGTAAGAACTGAATATATATGTGTGTAAGAACTGAATATATATGCGTAAGAACGGAATATATATGTGTAAAACTGAATATATATGTGTAAGAACGGAGTATATATGCGTAAGAACTGAATATATGCGTAAGAACTGAATATATGTGTAAGAACTGAATATATATGTGTAAGAACTGAATATATATGTGTAAGAACGAAATATATATGTGTAAGAACTGAATATATATGCGTAAGAACTGAATATATACGTGTAAGAACTGAATATATATGTGTAAGAACTGAATATATATGTGTAAGAACTGAATATATATGTGTAAGAACTGAATATATATGTGTAAGAACTGAATATATATGTGTAAGAACTGAATATATATGTGTAAGAACTGAATATATATGCGTAAGAACGGAGTATATATGCGTAAGAACGGAATATATATGTGTAAAACTGAATATATATGTGTAAGAACGGAGTATATATGCGTAAGAACTGAATATATGCGTAAGAACTGAATATATGTGTAAGAACTGAATATATATGTGTAAGAACTGAATATATATGTGTAAGAACGAAATATATATGTGTAAGAACTGAATATATATGCGTAAGAACTGAATATATACGTGTAAGAACTGAATATATATGTGTAAGAACTGAATATATATGTGTAAGAACTGAATATATATGTGTAAGAACTGAATATATATGTGTAAGAACTGAATATATATGTGTAAGAACTGAATATATATGTGTAAGAACTGAATATATATGCGTAAGAACGGAGTATATATGTGTAAGAACTGAATATATACGTGTAAGAACTGAATATATATGTGTAAGAACTGAATATATATGTGTAAGAACTGAATATATATGTGTAAGAACTGAATATATATGTGTAAGAACTGAATATATATGTGTAAGAACTGAATATATATGTGTAAGAACTGAATATATATGCGTAAGAACGGAGTATATATGTGTAAGAACTGAATATATATGCGTAAGAACGGAGTATATATGTGTAAGAACTGAATATATATGCGTAAGAACTGAATATATATGTGTAAGAACTGAATATATATGCGTAAGAACTGAATATATATGTGTAAGAACTGAATATATATGTGTGTAAGAACTGAATATATATGCGTAAGAACGGAATATATATGTGTAAAACTGAATATATATGTGTAAGAACGGAGTATATATGCGTAAGAACTGAATATATGCGTAAGAACTGAATATATGTGTAAGAACTGAATATATATGTGTAAGAACTGAATATATATGTGTAAGAACGAAATATATATGTGTAAGAACTGAATATATATGCGTAAGAACTGAATATATACGTGTAAGAACTGAATATATATGTGTAAGAACTGAATATATATGTGTAAGAACTGAATATATATGTGTAAGAACTGAATATATATGTGTAAGAACTGAATATATATGTGTAAGAACTGAATATATATGTGTAAGAACTGAATATATATGTGTAAGAACGGAGTATATATGTGTAAGAACTGAATATATATGCGTAAGAACTGAATATATATGTGTAAGAACTGAATATATATGCGTAAGAACTGAATATATATGTGTAAGAACTGAATATATATGCGTAAGAACTGATTGATTGATTGATTGAATTGGATTTTATAGTCGCACCAACAGCTAAGGTCATATGGCGACTTTCCAGCTTCCATTGGTAGAGGAAGACCCCAGGTGCCCCTCCGGGCAATTTTCGTGCACGGGCGGGCATCTGGGTAGAACCACCGACGTTCCGCAAGCCAGCTGGATAGGCGTAAGAACTGAATATATATGTGTAAGAACTGAATATATATGTGTAAGAACTGAATATATATGCGTAAGAACTGAATATATTCGTAAGAACTGAATATATATGCGTAAGAACGGAATATATATTTGTAAGAACGAAATATATATGTGTAAAAACTGATTATATATGTGTAAGAACTGAATATATATGTGTAAGAACTGAATATATATGTTTAAGAACTGAATATATATGTGTAAGAACGGAATATATATGTGTAAGAACTGAATATATATGCGTAAGAACGGAATATATATGCGTAAGAACTGAATATATATGTGTAAGAACTGAATATATATGTGTAAGAACTGAATATATATGTGTAAGAACTGAATATATATGTGTAAGAACGAAATATATATGTGTAAGAACTGAATATATATGCGTAAGAACTGAATATATATGTGTAAGAACTGAATATATATGTGTGTAAGAACTGAATATATATGCGTAAGAACGGAATATATATGTGTAAGAACGGAGCATATATGCGTAAGAACTGAATATATGCGTAAGAACTGAATATATGCGTAAAAACGGAATATATGTGCGTAAGAACGGAACATATATGCATAAGAACGGAATTTATATGGGTAAGAACTGAATATATATGTGTAAGAACTGAAAATATATGTGTAAGAACTGAATATATATGTGTAAGTACTGAATATATATGTGTAAGAACGGAATATATATGAGTAAGAACTGAAAATGTATGTGTAAGAACTGAATATATATGTGTAAGAACAGAATATATATGTGTAAGAACTGAATATATATGCGTAAGAACGGAATATATATGTGTGAGAACTGAATATATATGTGTAAGAACTGAATATATATGCGTAAGAACTGAATATATATGTGTAAGAACTGAATATATATGTGTAAGAACTGAATATATATGTGTAAGAACTGAATATATCTGTGTAAGAACTGAATATATATGTGTAAGAACTGAATATATATGTGTAAGAACTGAATATATATATGTGTAAGAACTGAATATATATGCGTAAGAATGGAATATATATGTGTAAGAACTGAATATATATGTGTAAGAACGGAGTATATATGCGTAAGAACTGAATATATGCGTAAGAACTGAATATATGCGTAAAAACGGAATATATATGCGTAAGAACGGAACATATATGCATAAGAACGGAATATATATGGGTAAGAACTGAATATATATGTGTAAGAACTGAATATATATGTGTAAGAACTGAATATATATGTGTAAGTACTGAATATATATGTGTAAGAACGGAATATATATGAGTAAGAACTGAAAATGTATGTGTAAGAACTGAATATATATGTGTAAGAACAGAATATATATGTGTAAGAACTGAATATATATGCGTAAGAACGGAATATATATGTGTGAGAACTGAATATATATGTGTAAGAACTGAATATATATGTGTAAGAACTGAATATATATGTGTAAGAACTGAATATATATGTGTAAGAACTGTATATATATGCGTAAGAACTGAATATATATGTGTAAGAACTGAATATATATGTGTAAGAACTGAATATATATGCGTAAGAACTGAATATATTCGTAAAAACTGAATATATATGCGTAAGATCGGAATATATATTTGTAAGAACTGAATATATATGTGTAAGAACTGATTATATATGTGTAAGAACTGAATATATAGTGTAAGAACTGAATATATATGTGTAAGAACTTAATATATATGTGTAAGAACGGAATATATATGTGTAAGAACTGAATATATATGCGTAATAACTGAATATATGTGCGTAAGAACGGAATATATATGCGTAAGAACGGAATATATATGCGTAAGAACTGAGTATATATGTGTAAGAACTGAATATATATGTGTAAGAACTGAATATATATGTGTAAGAACTGAATATATATGTGTAAGAACGAAATATATATGTGTAAGAACTGAATATATATGCGTAAGAACTGAATATATACGTGTAAGAACTGAATATATATGTGTAAGAACTGAATATATATGTGTAAGAACTGAATATATATGTGTAAGAACTGAATATATATGTGTAAGAACTGAATATATATGTGTAAGAACTGAATATATATGTGTAAGAACTGAATATATATGCGTAAGAACGGAATATATATGTGTAAGAACTGAATATATATGTGTAAGAACGGAATATATATGCGTAAGAATGGAATATATATGTGTAAGAACTGAATATATATGCGTAAGAACTGAATATGTATGTGTAAGAACTGAATATATATGCGTAAGAACTGAATATATGCGTAAGAACTGAATATATATGCGTAAGAACTGAATATTTATGTGTAAGAACTGAATATATATGCGTAAGAACTGAATATATGCGTAAGAACTG
Organism: Cyrtodaria siliqua; assembly: GCA_037043455.1. Classification (NCBI taxonomy): domain Eukaryota; kingdom Metazoa; phylum Mollusca; class Bivalvia; order Adapedonta; family Hiatellidae; genus Cyrtodaria; species Cyrtodaria siliqua. The sequence continues at coordinate 13,262 of JAWPHD010020019.1, read as the reverse complement.
AATATATATGCGTAAGAACGGAATATATATTTGTATGAACTAAATATATATGAGAAAGAACTGAATATATATGTGTAAGAACTGAATATATATTTGTAAGAACTCAATATATATGTGTAAGAACTGAATAAATGTGTAAGAACTGAATATATATGTGTAAGAACGGAGTATATATGTGTAAGAACTGAATATATATGCGTAAGAACTGAATAGATATGTGTAAGAACTGAATATATATGTGTAAGAACTGAATATATATGTGTAAGAACTGAATATATATGCGTAAGAACGGAATATATATTTGTAAGAACTGAATATATATGTGTAAAAAGTGATTATATATGTGTAAGAACTGAATATATATGTGTAAGAACTGAATATATATGTGTAAGAACTGAATATATATGTGTAAGAACGGAATATATATGTGTAAGAACTGAATATATATGCGTAAGAACGGAATATATATGCGTAAGAACTGAATATATATGTGTAAGAACTGAATATATATGTGTAAGAACTGAATATATATGTGTAAGAACTGAATATATATGTGTAAGAACGAAATATATATGTGTAAGAACTGAATATATATGCGTAAGAACTGAATATATATGTGTAAGAACTGAATATATATGTGTGTAAGAACTGAATATATATGCGTAAGAACGGAATATATATGTGTAAAACTGAATATATATGTGTAAGAACGGAGTATATATGCGTAAGAACTGAATATATGCGTAAGAACTGAATATATGTGTAAGAACTGAATATATATGTGTAAGAACTGAATATATATGTGTAAGAACGAAATATATATGTGTAAGAACTGAATATATATGCGTAAGAACTGAATATATACGTGTAAGAACTGAATATATATGTGTAAGAACTGAATATATATGTGTAAGAACTGAATATATATGTGTAAGAACTGAATATATATGTGTAAGAACTGAATATATATGTGTAAGAACTGAATATATATGTGTAAGAACTGAATATATATGCGTAAGAACGGAATATATATGTGTAAGGACAGAATATATATGTGTAAGAACGGAATATATATGCGTAAGAATGGAATATATATGTGTAAGAACTGAATATATATGCGTAAGAACTGAATATTTATGTGTAAGAACTGAATATATATGCGTAAGAACTGAATATATGCGTAAGAACTGAATATATATTTGTAAGAACGGAATATATATTTGTAAGAACTAAATATATATTAGAAAGAACTGAATATATATGTGTAAGAACTTAATATATATTTGTAAGAACTCAATATATATGTGTAAGAACTGAATATATATGTGTAAGAACTGAATATATATGTGTAAGAACGGAGTATATATGTGTAAGAACTGAATATATATGCGTAAGAACTGAATATATATGTGTAAGAACTGAATATATATGTGTAAGAACTGAATATATATGTGTAAGAACTGAATATATATGCGTAAGAACTGATTGATTGATTGATTGAATTGGATTTTATAGTCGCACCAACAGCTAAGGTCATATGGCGACTTTCCAGCTTCCATTGGTAGAGGAAGACCCCAGGTGCCCCTCCGGGCAATTTTCGTGCACGGGCGGGCATCTGGGTAGAACCACCGACGTTCCGCAAGCCAGCTGGATAGGCGTAAGAACTGAATATATATGTGTAAGAACTGAATATATATGTGTAAGAACTGAATATATATGCGTAAGAACTGAATATATTCGTAAGAACTGAATATATATGCGTAAGAACGGAATATATATTTGTAAGAACGAAATATATATGTGTAAAAACTGATTATATATGTGTAAGAACTGAATATATATGTGTAAGAACTGAATATATATGTTTAAGAACTGAATATATATGTGTAAGAACGGAATATATATGTGTAAGAACTGAATATATATGCGTAAGAACGGAATATATATGCGTAAGAACTGAATATATATGTGTAAGAACTGAATATATATGTGTAAGAACTGAATATATATGTGTAAGAACTGAATATATATGTGTAAGAACGAAATATATATGTGTAAGAACTGAATATATATGCGTAAGAACTGAATATATATGTGTAAGAACTGAATATATATGTGTGTAAGAACTGAATATATATGCGTAAGAACGGAATATATATGTGTAAGAACGGAGCATATATGCGTAAGAACTGAATATATGCGTAAGAACTGAATATATGCGTAAAAACGGAATATATGTGCGTAAGAACGGAACATATATGCATAAGAACGGAATTTATATGGGTAAGAACTGAATATATATGTGTAAGAACTGAAAATATATGTGTAAGAACTGAATATATATGTGTAAGTACTGAATATATATGTGTAAGAACGGAATATATATGAGTAAGAACTGAAAATGTATGTGTAAGAACTGAATATATATGTGTAAGAACAGAATATATATGTGTAAGAACTGAATATATATGTGTAAGAACTGAATATATATGTGTAAGAACTGAATATATATGTGTAAGAACGAAATATATATGTGTAAGAACTGAATATATATGCGTAAGAACTGAATATATATGTGTAAGAACTGAATATATATGTGTGTAAGAACTGAATATATATGCGTAAGAACGGAATATATATGTGTAAGAACGGAGCATATATGCGTAAGAACTGAATATATGCGTAAGAACTGAATATATGCGTAAAAACGGAATATATGTGCGTAAGAACGGAACATATATGCATAAGAACGGAATTTATATGGGTAAGAACTGAATATATATGTGTAAGAACTGAAAATATATGTGTAAGAACTGAATATATATGTGTAAGTACTGAATATATATGTGTAAGAACGGAATATATATGAGTAAGAACTGAAAATGTATGTGTAAGAACTGAATATATATGTGTAAGAACAGAATATATATGTGTAAGAACTGAATATATATGCGTAAGAACGGAATATATATGTGTGAGAACTGAATATATATGTGTAAGAACTGAATATATATGTGTAAGAACTGAATATGTATGTGTAAGAACTGAATATATATGTGTAAGAACTGTATATATATGCGTAAGAACTGAATATATATGTGTAAGAACTGAATATATATGCGTAAGAACTGAATATATTCGTAAAAACTGAATATATATGCGTAAGATCGGAATATATATTTGTACGAACTGAATATATATGTGTAAGAACTGATTATATATGTGTAAGAACTGAATATATAGTGTAAGAACTGAATATATATGTGTAAGAACTTAATATATATGTGTAAGAACGGAATATATATGTGTAAGAACTGAATATATATGCGTAAGAACTGAATATATGTGCGTAAGAACGGAATATATATGCGTAAGAATGGAATATATATGTGTAAGAACTGAATATATATGCGTAATAACTGAATATTTATGTGTAAGAACTGAATATATATGTGTAAGAACTGAATATATATGTGTAAGAACTGAATATATACGTGTAAGAACTGAATATATACGTGTAAGAACTGAATATATATGTGTAAGAACTGAATATATATGTGTAAGAACTGAATATATATGTGTAAGAACTGAATATATATGTGTAAGAACTGAATATATATGTGTAAGAACTGAATATATATGCGTAAGAACGGAATATATATGTGTAAGAACTGAATATATATGTGTAAGAACGGAATATATATGCGTAAGAATGGAATATATATGTGTAAGAACTGAATATATATGCGTAAGAACTGAATATTTATGTGTAAGAACTGAATATATATGCGTAAGAACTGAATATATGCGTAAGAACTGAATATATATGCGTAAGAACGGAATATATATTTGTAAGAACTAAATATATATGAGAAAGAACTGAATATATATGTGTAAGAACTGAATATATATTTGTAAGAACTCAATATATATGTGTAAGAACTGAATATATATGTGTAAGAACTGAATATATATGTGTAAGAACGGAGAATATATGTGTAAGAACTGAATATATATGCGTAAGAACTGAATATATATGTGTAAGAACTGAATATATATGTGTAAGAACTGAATATATATGTGTAAGAACTGAATATATATGCGTAAGAACGGAATATATATTTGTAAGAACTGAATATATATGTGTAAAAAGTGATTATATATGTGTAAGAACTGAATATATATGTGTAAGAACTGAATATATATGTGTAAGAACTGAATATATATGTGTAAGAACGGAATATATATGTGTAAGAACTGAATATATATGCGTAAGAACGGAATATATATGCGTAAGAACTGAATATATATGTGTAAGAACTGAATATATATGTGTAAGAACTGAATATATATGTGTAAGAACTGAATATATATGTGTAAGAACGAAATATATATGTGTAAGAACTGAATATATATGCGTAAGAACTGAATATATATGTGTAAGAACTGAATATATATGTGTGTAAGAACTGAATATATATGCGTAAGAACGGAATATATATGTGTAAGAACTGAATATATATGTGTAAGAACGGAGTATATATGCGTAAGAACTGAATATATGCGTAAGAACTGAATATATGTGTAAGAACTGAATATATATGTGTAAGAACTGAATATATATGTGTAAGAACGAAATATATATGTGTAAGAACTGAATATATATGCGTAAGAACTGAATATATACGTGTAAGAACTGAATATATATGTGTAAGAACTGAATATATATGTGTAAGAACTGAATATATATGTGTAAGAACTGAATATATATGTGTAAGAACTGAATATATATGTGTAAGAACTGAATATATATGTGTAAGAACTGAATATATATGCGTAAGAACGGAATATATATGTGTAAGAACAGAATATAAATGTGTAAGAACGGAATATATATGCGTAAGAATGGAATATATATGTGTAAGAACTGAATATATATGCGTAAGAACTGAATATTTATGTGTAAGAACTGAATATATATGCGTAAGAACTGAATATATGCGTAAGAACTGAATATATATGCGTAAGAACTGAATATATATTTGTAAGAACTAAATATATATGAGAAAGAACTGAATATATATGTGTAAGAACTGAATATATATTTGTAAGAACTCAATATATATGTGTAAGAACTGAATATATATGTGTAAGAACTGAATATATATGTGTAAGAACGGAGTATATATGTGTAAGAACTGAATATATATGCGTAAGAACTGAATATATATGTGTAAGAACTGAATATATATGTGTAAGAACTGAATATATATGTGTAAGAACTGAATATATATGCGTAAGAACTGAATATATATGTGTAAGAACTGAATATATATGTGTAAGAACTGAATATATATGCGTAAGAACTGAATATATTCGTAAGAACTGAATATATATGCGTAAGAACGGAATATATATTTGTAAGAACTGAATATATATGTGTAAAAACTGATTATATATGTGTAAGAACTGAATATATATGTGTAAGAACTGAATATATATGTGTAAGAACTGAATATATATGTGTAAGAACGGAATATATATGTGTAAGAACTGAATATATATGCGTAAGAACGGAATATATATGCGTAAGAACTGAATATATATGTGTAAGAACTGAATATATATGTGTAAGAACTGAATATATATGTGTAAGAACTGAATATATATGTGTAAGAACGAAATATATATGTGTAAGAACTGAATATATATGCGTAAGAACTGAATATATATGTGTAAGAACTGAATATATATGTGTGTAAGAACTGAATATATATGCGTAAGAACGGAATATATATGTGTAAGAACGGAGCATATATGCGTAAGAAATGAATATATGCGTAAGAACTGAATATATGCGTAAAAACGGAATATATATGCGTAAGAACGGAACATATATGCATAAGAACGGAATATATATGGGTAAGAACTGAATATATATGTGTAAGAACTGAAAATATATGTGTAAGAACTGAATATATATGTGTAAGTACTGAATATATATGTGTAAGAACGGAATATATATGAGTAAGAACTGAAAATGTATGTGTAAGAACTGAATATATATGTGTAAGAACAGAATATATATGTGTAAGAACTGAATATATATGCGTAAAAACGGAATATATATGTGTGAGAACTGAATATATATGTGTAAGAACTGAATATATATGTGTAAGAACTGAATATATATGTGTAAGAACTGAATATATATGTGTAAGAACTGTATATATATGCGTAAGAACTGAATATATATGTGTAAGAACTGAATATATATGCGTAAGAACTGAATATATTCATAAAAACTGAATATATATGCGTAAGATCGGAATATATATTTGTAAGAACTGAATATATATGTGTAAGAACTGATTATATATGTGGAAGAACTGAATATATAGTGTAAGAACTGAATATATATGTGTAAGAACTTAATATATATGTGTAAGAACGGAATATATATGTGTAAGAACTGAATATATATGCGTAAGAACTGAATATATGTGCGTAAGAACGGAATATATATGCGTAAGAACGAAATATATATGCGTAAGAACTGAGTATATATGTGTAAGAACTGAATATATATGTGTAAGAACTGAATATATATGTGTAAGAACTGAATATATATGTGTAAGAACTGAATATATATGCGTAAGAATGGAATATATATGTGTAAGAACTGAATATATATGCGTAAGAACTGAATATTTATGTGTAAGAACTGAATATATATGCGTAAGAACTGAATATATGCGTAAGAACTGAATATATATGCGTAAGAACGGAATATATATTTGTAAGAACTAAATATATATGAAAAAGAACTGAATATATATGTGTAAGAACTGAATATATATTTGTAAGAACTCAATATATATGTGTAAGAACTGAATATATAAGTGTAAGAACTGAATATATATGTGTAAGAACGGAGTATATATGTGTAAGAACTGAATATATATGCGTAAGAACTGAATATATATGTGTAAGAACTGAATATATATGTGTAAGAACTGAATATATATGTGTAAGAACTGAATATATATGCGTAAGATCTGAATATATATGTATAAGAACTGAATATATATGTGTAAGAACAGAGTATATATGTGTAAGAACTGAATATATATGCGTAAGAACTGAATATATATGTGTAAGAACTGAATATATATGTGTAAGAAATGAATATATATGTGTAAGAACTGAATATATATGCGTAAGAACTGAATATATTCGTAAGAACTGAATATATATGCGTAAGAACGGAATATATATTTGTAAGAACTGAATATATATGTGTAAAAACTGATTATATATGTGTAAGAACTGAATATATATGTGTAAGAACTGAATATATATGCGTAAGAACGGAATATATATGTGTAAGAACTGAATATATATGTGTAAGAACGGAATATATATGCGTAAGAATGGAATATATATGTGTAAGAACTGAATATATATGCGTAAGAACTGAATATTTATGTGTAAGAACTGAATATATATGAGAAAGAACTGAATATATGTGTAAAAACTGAATATATATTTGTAAGAACGCAATATATATGTGTAAGAACTGAATATATATGTGTAAGAACTAAATATATATGTGTAAGAACGGAGTATATATGTGTAAGAACTGAATATATATGCGTAAGAACTGAATATATATGTGTAAGAACTGAATATATATGTGTAAGAACTGAATATATATGTGTAAGAACTGAATATATATGCGTAAGAACTGAATATATATGTGTAAGAACTGAATATATATGTGTAAGAACTGAATATATATGCGTAAGAACTGAATATATTCGTAAGAACTGAATATATATGCGTAAGAACGGAATATATATTTGTAAAAACTGAATATATATGTGTAAAAACTGATTATATATGTGTAAGAACTGAATATATATGTGTAAGAACTGAATATATATGTGTAAGAACTGAATATATATGTGTAAGAACGGAATATATATGTGTAAGAACTGAATATATATGCGTAAGAACGGAATATATATGCGTAAGAACTGAATATATATGTGTAAGAACTGAATATATATGTGTAAGAACTGAATATATATGTGTAAGAACTGAATATATATGTGTAAGAACGAAATATATATGTGTAAGAACTGAATATATATGCGTAAGAACTGAATATATATGTGTAAGAACTGAATATATATGTGTAAGAACTGAATATATGTGTAAGAACTGAATATATATGTGTAAGAACTGAATATATATGTGTAAGAACTGAATATATATGCGTAAAAACGGAATATATATGTGTAAGTACTGAATATATATTGTGTAAGAACGGAATATATATGTGTAAGAACTGAATATATATGTGTAAGAACTGAATATATATGTGTAAGAACTGAATATATATGCGTAAAAACGGAATATATATGTGTAAGAACTGAATATATATGTGTTAAGAACTGAATATATATGTGTAAGAACTGAATATATATGTGTAAGAACTGAATATATATGTGTAAGAACTGAATATATATATGTGTAAGAACTGAATATATATGCGTAATAACTGAATATATGCGTAAGAACTGAATATATATGCGTATGAACGGAATATATGTGCGTAAGAAAGGAATATATATGCGTAAGAACGGTATATATGCGTAAGAACTAAATATATATGTGTAAGAACTGAATATATATGTGTAAGAACTGAATATATATTTGTAAGAACTCAATATATATGTGTAAGAACTGAATATATATGTGTAAGAACTGAATATATATGTGTAAGAACGGAGTATATATGTGTAAGAACTGAATATATATGCGTAAGAACTGAATATATATGTGTAAGAACTGAATATATATGTGTAAGAAATGAATATATATGTGTAAGAACTGAATATATATGCGTAAGATCTGAATATATATGTGTAAGAACTGAATATATATGTGTAAGAACTGAATATATATGCGTAAGAACTGAATATATTCGTAAGAACTGAATATATATGCGTAAGAACGGAATATATATTTGTAAGAACTGAATATATATGTGTAAAAACTGATTATATATGTGTAAGAACTGAATATATATGTGTAAGAACTGAATATATATGTGTAAGAACTGAATATATATGTGTAAGAACGGAATATATATGTGTAAGAACTGAATATATATGTGTAAGAACTGAATATATATGTGTAAGAACGAAATATATATGTGTAAGAACTGAATATATATGCGTAAGAACGTAATATATATGCGTAAGAATGGAATATATATGTGTAAGAACTGAATATATATGCGTAAGAACTGAATATATATGTGTAAGAACTGAATATATATGCGTAAGAACTGAATATATGCGTCAGAACTGAATATATATGCGTCAGAACGGAATATATATTTGTAAGAACTGAATATATATGTGTAAGAACTGAATATATATGTGTAATAACTGAATATATATGTGTAAGAACTGAATATATATGTGTAAGAACTGAATATATATGTGCAAGAACGGAGTATATATGCGTAAGAACTGAATATATGCGTAAGAACTGAATATATGCGTAAAAACGGAATATATATGCGTAAGAACGGAATATATATGCGTAAGAACGGAATATATATGGGTAAGAACTGAATTTATATTTGTAAGAACTGAATATATATGTGTAAGAACTAAATATATATGTGTAAGAACTGAATATATATGCGTAAGAACGAAATATATATGAGTAAGAACTGAAAAAATATGTGTAAGAACTGAATATATATATGTGTAAGAACTGAATATATATGTGTAAGAACTGAATATATATGCGTAAGAACGGAATATATGTGTAAGAACTGAATATATATGTGAACGAACTGAATATATATGTGTAAGAACTGAATATATATGTGTAAGAACTGAATATATATGCGTAAGAACTGAATATATATGTGTAAGAACTGAATATATATGTGTAAGAACTGAATATATATGCGTAAGAACGGAATATATATGCGTAAGAACTGAATATATATGTGTAAGATCTGAATATATATGTGTAAGAACTGAATATATATGCGTAAGAACGGAATATATGTGCGTATCAACGGAATATATATGCGTAAGAACGGAATATATATGCGTAAGAACTGAATATATATGTGTAAGAACTGAATATATATGTGTAAGAACTGAATATATATGTGTAAGAACTGAATATATATGCGTAAGAACGGAATATATATGTGTAAGAACTGAATATATATGTGTAAGAACTGAATATATATGTGTAAGAACTGAATATATATGTGTAAGAACTGAATATATATGCGTAAAAACGGAATATATATGTGTAAGTACTGAATATATATGTGTAAGAACTGAATATATATGTGTAAGAACTGAATATATATGTGTAAGAACTGATTATATATGTGTAAGAACTGAATATATATGTGTAAGAACTGAATATATATGCGTAAAAACGGAATATATATGTGTAAGAACTGAATATATATGTGTAAGAACTGAATATATATGTGTAAGAACTGAATATATATGTGTAAGAACTGAATATATATGTGTAAGAACTGAATATATATGTGTAAGAACTGAATATATATGTGTAAGAACTGAATATATATGTGTAAGAACTGAATATATATATGTGTAAGAACTGAATATATATGCGTAATAACTGAATATATGCGTAAGAACTGAATATATATGCGTATGAACGGAATGTATGTGCGTAAGAAAGGAATATATATGCGTAAGAACGGAATATATATGCGTAAGAACTAAATATATATGTGTAAGAACTGAATATATATGTGTAAGAACTGAATATATATTTGTAAGAACTCAATATATATGTGTAAGAACTGAATATATATGTGTAAGAACTGAATATATATGTGTAAGAACGGAGTATATATGTGTAAGAACTGAATATATATGCGTAAGAACTGAATATATATGTGTAAGAACTGAATATATATGTGTAAGAAATGAATATATATGTGTAAGAACTGAATATATATGCGTAAGATCTGAATATATATGTGTAAGAACTGAATATATATGTGTAAGAACTGAATATATATGCGTAAGAACTGAATATATTCGTAAGAACTGAATATATATGCGTAAGAACGGAATATATATTTGTAAGAACTGAATATATATGTGTAAAAACTGATTAAATATGTGTAAGAACTGAATATATATGTGTAAGAACTGAATATATATGTGTAAGAACTGAATATATATGTTTAAGAACGGAATATATATGTGTAAGAACTGAATATATATGTGTAAGAACTGAATATATATGTGTAAGAACGAAATATATATGTGTAAGAACTGAATATATATGCGTAAGAACGTAATATATATGCGTAAGAATGGAATATATATGTGTAAGAACTGAATATATATGCGTAAGAACTGAATATATATGTGTAAGAACTGAATATATATGCGTAAGAACTGAATATATGCGTCAGAACTGAATATATATGCGTCAGAACGGAATATATATTTGTAAGAACTGAATATATATGTGTAAGAACTGAATATATATGTGTAATAACTGAATATATATGTGTAAGAACTGAATATATATGTGTAAGAACTGAATATATATGTGCAAGAACGGAGTATATATGCGTAAGAACTGAATATATGCGTAAGAACTGAATATATGCGTAAAAACGGAATATATATGCGTAAGAACGGAATATATATGGGTAAGAACTGAATATATATGTGTAAGAACTGAATATATATGTGTAAGAACTGAATATATATGCGTAAGAACGGAATATATATGAGTAAGAACTGAAAATATATGTGTAAGAACTGAATATATATATGTGTAAGAACTGAATATATATGTGTAAGAACTGAATATATATGCGTAAGAACGGAATATATGTGTAAGAACTGAATATATATGTGTACGAACTGAATATATATGTGTAAGAACTGAATATATATGTGTAAGAACTGAATATATATGCGTAAGAACTGAATATATATGTGTAAGAACTGAATATATATGTGTAAGAACTGAATATATATGCGTAAGAACGGAATATATATGCGTAAGAACTGAATATATATGTGTAAGATCAGAATATATATGTGTAAGAACTGAATATATATGCGTAAGAACGGAATATATGTGCGTATCAACGGAATATATATGCGTAAGAACGGAATATATATGCGTAAGAACTGAATATATATGTGTAAGAACTGAATATATATGTGTAAGAACTGAATATATATGTGTAAGAACTGAATATATATGCGTAAGAACGGAATATATATGTGTAAGAACTGAATATATATGTGTAAGAACTGAATATATATGTGTAAGAACTGAATATATATGTGTAAGAACTGAATATATATGCGTAAAAACGGAATATATATGTGTAAGTACTTAATATATATGTGTAAGAACTGAATATATATGTGTAAGAACTGAATATATATGTGTAAGAACTGATTTTATATGTGTAAGAACTGAATATATATGTGTAAGAACTGAATATATATGCGTAAAAACGGAATATATATGTGTAAGAACTGAATATATATGTGTAAGAACTGAATATATATGTGTAAGAACTGAATATATATGTGTAAGAACTGAATATATATGTGTAAGAACTGAATATATATATGTGTAAGAACTGAATATATATGCGTAAGAACGGAATATATATGTGTAAGAACTGAATATATATGTGTAAGAACGGAATATATATGCGTAAAAACGGAATATATATGTGTAAGAACTGAATATATATGTGTAAGAACTGAATATATATGTGTAAGAACTGAATATATATGTGTAATAACTGAATATATATGTGTAAGAACTGAATATATATGTGTAAGAACGGAATATATATGTGCAAGAACGGATTATATATGCGTAAGAACTGAATATATGCGTAAGAACTGAATATATGCGTAAAAAAGAAATATATATGCGTAAGAACGCAATATATATGCGTAAGAACGGAATATATATGCGTAAGAACGGAATATATATGTGTAAGAACTGAATATATATGTGTAAGAACTGAATATATATGTGTAAGAACTGAATATTTATGCGTAAGAACGGAATATATATGACTAAGAACTGAAAATATATGTGTAAGAACTGAATATATATGTGTAAGAACTGAATATATATGTGTAAGAACTGAATATATATGCGTAAGAACGGAATATATGTGT
>JAWPHD010020018.1:0-33379 GCA_037043455.1 Cyrtodaria siliqua | reverse complement strand
AAGGTGGCACAAACCTGCAAAAATACCACTTTAAGAAAGAAAATGTGAACTTTGTAATTCTTTAGAGGACGAATTTCATGATACTAGAATGTCCACTTTATCGTGATTTTAGAGAGGTGTATATTAACAAGTTTTATTGGAAAATACCAAATATAACCAAATTTATAGAATTATTACAATCAAAAAATGTTAAAATTGTTAGAAATCTCGCTATTTTTATTTTGAAAAGCTTTCAAAAAAGAAACATAGGAGAATTCCTCCTCTTATTTGCTTATCATATAATCATATAATGTCAAATGACATATCTGTCTGACGTGAAAAGTCATATACTTTTCTACTTTGATAGCTTTACGTTAAGATAATAAGAAAATATAAGGTTATAACGATTATATGTAAAAATATATGTATGCAAATAACAAACATGTATCTACAGTTGGACAATAATGAATATATTACATACTAGTAATACTGTTAAAATTGATGACTGCAAACCATTGACTATTTAATTATAAATATGATGTTTATTTTGTATTGTATACTGATAGGCCATTTGGTCGTTTGTATTAATAAAGTTTATCTATCTATCTATAAAAAATCTTGGCAAGTTTGATAAAGATCAAATACAAAATGAAGGTGCTAGAGTGTTCACAAGGATGAATATGGCATTTTTCAATAACTGAATGGCCTAAAAAAAACATGTGTGGTTAGGATTACATACCAGAAAAAAAAACAGGTAGGGTACGTAGGGATTTGTATTTTTTTTTTATATGGAAATATAGCATGTGTTACCCAAAACACCCTTGTTTCTATTTTACTGGGAAATTGGAAAAAAATGCTAGGTTCCACCAGAAAAAATAGATAGGGTCGGGTAACCCTAACCAAACTTATTTGTTTAGGCCTCTTCTCTGGAATTCTTGTCCGATAAGATGATTTTCGAATTTGTCTTAACTGTCATTAACATGAACAATCTTTCCATGTTTCGCAAAGATTCAAATACAAAATGAAATTGCTAGAGAGTTCATAAGGATGAATACGGCATTTTTCAATAATTAAACGGGCCACAACTCTGCAGTTCCTGGTCCGAACTCCGAAGTTCATGGTCCTGGTCCGAAGTAGCTTGTTTTAGAACGTTCAGTTATATCAACACTATCAATAATCTGTCCATGTTTCGCCAATATCAAATACAAAATGAAGGTGCTAGTGTTCACAAGGCAGAATATACCATTTTTAGGTAGATCAAGGGCCACAACTATAGAGTTACTAATCAGATCTGGCTTGGTTTCGAATTTGTCCGAGCTTTCATCATATAAAGACAATCTGGCAAAGTTAGGTAAAGATCAAATACAAAAAGAAAGTGCTAGTGTGTTTTCATAATGGCATTTACTCCGCCGGTATAACATATCCAAACTAGGTGGTTTCAAACTTGTCTGAGTTCATGTTAATATCAAACATCTTGGCGAGTTTGATAAAGTTCAAATACAAAATGAGGGTGCTAGAGTGTTTACAAGGATAAATATTGTAATTTTCAATAATTGAATAGGACATAATTCCTGGTCCGATATAGCTGGTTTTCGAATTTTTCTCAGCTGTCATTGATATGAACAACCTGTCCATGTTTCGCAAAGATTCAAATATAAAATGAAGGTGTTCGTGTTCACAAGAATGAATATGGCATTTTTCAATAATTCAACGGGCCATATAACTCTGGTGCTCGTGGTCCGAACTCTGCAATTCCTGGTCCGATACCCTTGTTTTCGAACTTGTGTGACCTTTTAATAATTCATGTTTCGCCAAGATCAAATATTAAGGGCCACACATCTGGTGTTATTTTTACACGGACTTCAACATTTGCGCGACTGTTCGACCTTGTATTTACTATTACGCGGACCACCATTTGCTCGACTGTTCGACCTTTGTATCTACTTTTACACAGACTTCACCATTTGCGCGACTGTTCGACTTGTGTATCTACTTTTACGCGGACTTCACCATTTACTCGACTGTTTGACCTTTGTATCTACTTTTACATAGACTTCACCATGTGCGCGACTGTTCGACCATGTATCTATTTTTACACAGACATCACCATTTGCGAGACTGTTCGACCTGTGTATTTACTTTTACACAGACCACCATTTGCGCTACTGTTCGCCCTGTGTATCTACTTTTACGCGGACTTCACCATTTGCGCGACTGTTGGACCTGTATAACTACTTTTACACGGACTTCACAATTTGCGCGACTGTTGGACCTGTGTATCTACTCTTACAAAGACTTCACCATTTGCGCGACTGTTCGACATGTGTATCTACTTTTACGCTGACTTCCCCATTTGCGCGACTGTTCGACCTGTGTATCTACTCTTACAAAGACTTCACCATTTGCGCGACTGTTCGACATGTGTATCTACTCTTACAGACTTCATCATTTGCGCCACTGTTCGACCTGTGTATATACTCTTACACAAGACTTCACCATTTGTGCGTCTGTTCGACCTGTGTATCTACTTTTACACAGACATCACTATTTGCGCGACTGTTCGACCTTTGTATCTACTTTTACACAGATTTCGCCATTTGTGCGACTGTTCGACCTTTGTATCTACTTGTACACAGACTACACCAATTGCGCGACTGTTCGACCTGTGTATCTTCTTGTACACAGCGTTCATCATTTGCGCGACTGTTCGACCTGTGTATCTACTTTTACACAGGCTTCACCATTTGCGCGACTGTTCGATCTACATTTATAAAGACTTCATCATTTGCGCATGTTCGACCTGTGTATCTACTTTTACAAAGACTTCATCATTTGCGCGACTGTTTGACCCTTGCATCTACTTTTACACGGATTTCGCCATTTGCGCGACTGTTCGACCTTTGTATCTACTTGTACAAATACTTCGTTATTTGCTCGACTGTTCGATTTTTGCATCTACTTTTACACAGACTTCACCATTTGCGCGACTGTTCGACCTTTGTATCTACTTGTACACGGACTTCATCATTTGCGCGACTGTTCGACCTGTGTATCTACTTTAACACGGACTTCACCATTTGCGCGACTGTTCGACTTTTGTATCTACTTTTACACAGTCTTCACCATTTGCTCGACTGTTCGACCTTTGTATCTACTTTTACACGGACTTCAACATTTGCGCGACTGTTCGACCTTGTATTTACTATTACGCGGACCACCATTTGCTCGACTGTTCGACCTTTGTATCTACGTTTACACAGACTTCACCATTTGCGCGACTGTTCGACCTTTGTATCTACTTTTACGCGGACTTCACCATTTACTCGACTGCTCGACCTTTGTATCTACTTTAACATAGACTTCACCATGTGCGCGACTGTTCGAGCATGTATCTATTTTTACACAGACATCACCATTTGCGAGACTGTTCGACCTTTGTATCTACTTTTACACAGACTTCACCATTTGCGCGACTGTTCGACCTGTGTATCTACTTTTACGCGGACTTCACCATTTACTCGACTGCTCGACCTTTGTATCTACTTTTACACAGACTTCACCATTTGCGCTACTGTTCGACCTGTGTATCTACTTTTACGCGGACTTCACCATTTGCGCGACTGTTGGACCTGTGTATCTACTCTTACGAAGACTTCACCATTTGCGCGACTGTTCGACATGTGTATCTACTTTTACGCTGACTTCCCCATTTGCGCGACTGTTCGACCTGTGTATCTACTCTTACAAAGACTTCACCATTTGCGCGACTGTTCGATCTGGGTATCTACATTTACACGGATTTCAATTTGCGCGACTGTTCGACATGTGTATCTACTTTTGCGCGAACTTCCCCATTTGCGCGACTGATAGATCTGTCTATCTACTTTTACGCGGACTTCACCATTTGTGCGACTATTCGACCTGTGTATCTACTCTTACACAGACATCACCATTTGCGTGACTGTTCGACATGTGTATCTACTCTTACCCAGACTTCATCATTTGCGCCACTGTTCGACCTGTGTATATACTCTTACACAAGACTTCACCATTTGTGCGTCTGTTCGACCTGTGTATCTACTTTTACACAGACTTCATCATTTGCGCGAATGTTCGACAAGTGTATCTACTTGTACACCGACTTCATCATTTGCTCGACTGTTCGACCTTTGTATCTACTTTTACACAGACCAGCATTTGCGCGACTGTTCCAGCTTTATATCTGCTTGTACACAGAATTCACCATTTGTGCGACTGTTCGACCTTTGTATCTACTTGTACACAGACGTCACCAATTGCGCGACTGTTCGACCTGTGTATCTACTTGTACACAGCGTTCACCATTTGCGCGTCTGTTGGACCTGTGTATCTACTCTTACAAAGACCACCATTTGCGCGACTGTTCGACATGTGTATCTACTTTTACGCTGACTTCCCCATTTGCGCGACAGTTCGACCTGTGTATCTACTCTTACAAAGACTTCACCATTTGCGCGACTGTTCGACATGTGTATCTACTTTTACGCTGACTTCCCCATTTGCGCGACTGTTCGACCTGTGCATCTACTCTTACAAAGACTTCACCATTTGCGCGACTGTTCGATCTGTGATTCTACATTTACACGGATTTCAATTTGCGCGACTGTTCGACATGTGTATCTACTTTTGCGCGAACTTCCTCATTTGCGCGACTGATAGATCTGTCTATCTACTTTTACGCGGACTTCGACATTTGTGCGACTATTCGACCTGTGTATCTACTCTTACACAGACATCACCATTTGCGTGACTATTCGACATGTGTATCTACTCTTACCCAGACTTCATCATTTGCGCCACTGTTCGACCTGTGTATATACTCTTACACAAGACTTCACCATTTGTGCGTCTGTTCGACCTGTGTATCTACTTTTACACAGACTTCACCATTTGCGCGACTGTTGGACCTGTGTATCTACTTGTACACCGACTTCATCATTTGCTCGACTGTTCGACCTTTGTATCTACTTTTACACAGACTTCACCATTTGCGCGACTGTTCCAGCTTTATATCTGCTTGTACACAGAATTCACCATTTGTGCGACTGTTCGACCTTTGTATCTACTTTAACACAGATTTCGCCATTTGTTCGACTGTTCGACCTTTGTATCTACTTGTACACAGACGTCACCAATTGCGCTACTGTTCGACCTGTGTATCTACTTTTACGCGGACTTCACCATTTGCGCGACTGTTGGACCTGTGTATCTACTCTTACAAAGACTTCACCATTTGCGCGACTGTTCGACATGTGTATCTACTTTTACGCTGACTTCCGCATTTGCGCGACAATTCGACCTGTGTATCTACTCTTACAAAGACTTCACCATTTGCGCGACTGTTCGATCTGTGATTCTACATTTACACGGATTTCAATTTGCGCGACTGTTCGATATGTGTATCTACTTTTGCGCGAACTTCCCCATTTGCGCGACTGATAGATCTGTCTATCTACTTCTACGCGGACTTCACCATTTGTGCGATTATTCGACCTTTGTATCTACTCTTACACAGACTTCACCATTTGCGCGACTGTTCGACATGTGTATCTACTCTTACACAAGACTTCACCATTTGTGCGTCTGTTCGACCTGTGTATCTACTTTTACACAGACTTCACCATTTGCGCGACTGTTCGACCTGTGTATCTACTTGTACACCGACTTCATCATTTGCTCGACTGTTCGACCTTTGTATCTACTTTTACACAGACTTCACCATTTGCGCGACTGTTCCAGCTTTATATCTGCTTGTACACAGAATTCACCATTTGTGCGACTGTTCGACCTTTGTATCTACTTTTACACAGATTTCGCCATTTGTGCGACTGTTCGACCTTTGTATCTACTTGTACACAGACGTCACCAATTGCGCGACTGTTCGACCTGTGTATCTACTTGTACACAGCGTTCACCATTTGCGCGACTGTTGGACCTGTGTATCTACTTTTACACAGACTTCACCATTTGCGCGACTGTTCCAGCTTTATATCTGCTTGTACACAGAATTCACCATTTGTGCGACTGTTCGACCTTTGTATCTACTTTTACACAGATTTCGCCATTTGTGCGACTGTTCGACCTTTGTATCTACTTGTACACAGACGTCACCAATTGCGCGACTGTTCGACCTGTGTATCTACTTGTACACAGCGTTCACCATTTGCGCGACTGTTGGACCTGTGTATCTACTTTTACACAGGCTTCACCATTTGCGCGACTGTTCGATCTACATTTATAAAGACTAAATCATTCGCGCATGTTCGACCTGTGTATCTACTTTTACAAAGACTTCATCATTTGCGCGACTGTTTGACCCTTGCATCTACTTTTACACGGATTTCGCCATTTGCGCGACTGTTCGACCTTTGTATCTACTTGTACACAGACTTCGTCATTTGCTCGACTGTTCGATTTTTGCATCTACTTTTACACAGACTTCACCATTTGCGCGACTGTTCGACCTTTGTATCTACTTGTACACGGACTTCATCATTTGAGCGACTGTTCGACCTGTGTATCTACTTTTACACGGACTTCACCATTTGCGCGACTGTTCGACTTTTATATGTACTTTTACACAGTCTTCACCATTTGCTCGACTGTTCGACCTTTGTATCTACTTTTACACGGATTTCAACATTTGCGAGACTGTTCAACCTTTGTATCTTGTTTTACAAGGACTTTGTATCTACTTTTACACAGACGTCACTATTTGCGCGTCTGCTCGACCTTTGTATCTACTTTTACACAGACCACCATTTGTGCGACTGTTCCACCCTCGTATCTACTTTTACACAGACGTCACCATTTGCGCGACTGCTCTACCTTTGTATCTACTTTTACACAGACCACCATTTGCGCGACTGTTCGACGCTCGTATCTACTTTTACACAGACTTCACCATTTGCGCGACTGTTCGACCTTCGTATCTACTTTTACACAGACTTCACAATTTTCGCGACTGTTCCACTATTGTATCTACTTTTAGACATACTACACAATTTACGCGACCAGCCGGTCTTTTAGGATCTATGAAATATCTGTGTATACGTCTACATAGTAAGTTTCGTTCCAATATCGTATTCCCAAGAAGTTATTGAGCGGAAACCGTGTTTCTATTTTTAGTAACGGCGAACTTGACCAGCTAGTGGCATCAAATGCATCCCAAGCTTTCGTTCTATACACAGACCTAAGTTATTAGGTATGTGTTCTATATAAGCTACATATACTGCAAGGTTCGGTCCATAATATATCATTCCTAACTAAAGTTATTGTCGGAAATCTCGAGTTTGCCGCCGCCCGCCTATACTCCCACACGCATTCACGCATACCCGCCAAACGACATTCGCCAATCTAATGAAAAGAATTTTCCAATGGAAAACTTGGGGGAAAAAAAGGACAACCAGCACTATCATCTACTGCCTCGACGTTTTACAACTACGACCATGACCTGCATAAGTTGCATAGCATTAACATTCTAACACTTCGCTACTGTTGTACTGGGGACATACATACATTTATTCACAACTAGTGCACATATTGCTACACAAATACAAATACAGTCATGTCTGAGTATTTTAAAGTGTCAAAAATGAGACTGCATCATCTTTTTTGTTTGTCTTTTTTTGTTTTTTGTTAGCGAGCGATAACAATCATATTGCAAGACACAGTATGTCTCAAGATACAGTTTATTTGTGGGAAGCCAACTTATGGTGTTCGTCCTCGTGTTTACAGATCAGCACTGGCACGTGTGAATGGTGGATGATATAGTCGCTGATGCTGCCCATTATAGTGCGGCGTATGGCGCTCTGCCCCCGGCTTCCGGCTATAATCAGATCCGCATCCTGTTCTTCGGCTGCCTTCACAATGGCCTCACCTGCGTATCCGTAAAGTCGCTCCAATGTGTGCTTTATCTGCATAAAAGTGTTTTATAATAATAATAATAATAATAATAATAATAATGATAATAATAATAATAATAATAATAATAATAATAATAATAGTAATAATGATAATAATAATAATAATAATAATGATAATAATAATAATGATAATAATAATAATAGTAATAATAATAATAATAATAATAATAATAATGAAAATAATAATAATAATAATAATAATAATAATGATAATAATAATAATAATAATAATAATAATAATAATAATAATAAAATAATAATAATAATAATAATAATAATAATAATAATAATAAAAATAATAATAATAATAATAATAATGATAATAATAATAATAATAATAATAAAATAATAATAATAATAATAATAATAATAATAAAATAATAATAATAATAATAATAATATAAATAATAATAATAATAATAATAATAATGACAATGACAGTTCCAAATGTAAACGCATCGCGGCTTCTGTGTTATTTAGACTAACTTGTTTAAATCTTTTGAACAAATACAGCAAATGGAATTGTTTAAAGTCTGAACATGTTGGTCACATCATGAGATGGACTTGAGTAACAAACCCGAGCAATACAAACAGTAACTGTGTACCATGCCAACAGTAACAAGCATGAGTAATACAAACTATAACGGTTTACCATACCAACCGTAACAAACTTGAACAATACAAACTGTAACGGTTTACCATACCAACCGTAACAAACTTGAACAATACAAACTATAACGGTTTACCATACCAAACGTAACAAACTTGAACAATACAAACTATGACTGTTTGTCATGCCAAACGTAACAAGCATGAGCAATACAATCTGTAACTGTTTACCATACCAAACGTAACAAACTTGAACAATACAAACTATAACTGTTTACCATACCAAACGTAACAAACTTGAACAATACAAATTATAACCGTTTAGCATACCAACCGTTACAACATTGAACAAGACAAATTGTAACTGTTTACCATACCAAGCGTAGCAAACTTGAACAATACAAACTATAACTGTTTACCATGCCAACCGTAACAAACTTGAGCAATACAAACTGTAACTGTCTACCATACCAACCGTAACAAACTTGAACAATACAAACTATAACTCTTTACCATACCAACCGTAACAAACTCGAACAATGTAAACTATAACTGTTTACCATACTAACCGTAGCAAACTTGAACAATGTAAACTATAACTGTTTACCATACCAACTGTAGCAAACTTGAACAATACAAACTGTAACTGTGTACCCTACCAATCGTAACAAACTTGAAAAATACAAACTATAACTGTTTATCATGCCAACCGTAGCAACTTGAGCAATACAAACTATAACTGTGTACCCTACCAACCATAACAAACTTGAACAATGTAAACTATAACTCTTTACCCTAACTGTGTCGCTAATAAACCAACTGCAGAGTGAATAACAAGTAGCTATTCACCAGACATTTCACTTGTAATTGCCAATGAGTAATAATTCCGATATTTGCCCTGCACGGTCCAGCTGACACAACCATATAGCACAGGGACTCGAAGCGATTTTAAATAATTGTGGATGTCTTTGGATGTCTGTCAAAATAACGCTGATATTTGCTGATTATTTAAATGTATCAAGGGCAACAATTCTGTTATGGTTTTCCTTATGTTTATCATCATCATTGTCGAACTTGCTATCGCGTGCAGGAATGGTGGCATCCATTATTCGTCTTTTCGTTATTTCACCGAGAAAAGACGACAGAAAGAAAAGACGACAAGTTCAGCGTGAAAAGACGACAGAACGACAGAATGAAGAGATCACAATTCAAAGGAAAATACTACAGAACGAAAAGACGACACATTCAGCGTGAAAAGACGACAGAATAAACAGATGACATTTCAAAGTGGATAAGACGACAAAACGCCAAGTGAAAAAAAAAAGAAAAGACGACACTTTAGTCACAAAAAGACGACATTTTATATTGTCGTCTTTTCGTTATTTTGCTTGTCCTTTTGTCGTCTTTTCGCTTTTAATCTGTCTTCTTTTCGTTCTGTCGTTCTGTTTGTTGTTGTTTTTCGTCCTGTCGTCTTTTCATGCTGTATTTGTCATATTTTAGTTCAGTCATCTGTTCGTTCTATCGTCTTTTCGTTCCGTCGTCTTTTGCCTTCCGAGTGGCATACGCGTTTTGGTCATTGCTCCCATTTTATCTTGGCTTTGCACACTGTATAATTTGCAATCCCTGTGTTACTAAATGCGCATGTCACCCGGAAGGCGAAAAGACGACATAATGACAAAACGAAATGACATCTTTCTGCACTGAATGTATCACCTTTTTGTTCTGTCGTCGTTTTGTTTGGTTGCCTTTTCGCAGTTAAATAACTAAATGACGAAATGGCAGAAATCAGCCACCATACTAAGGCATGGATTGATTTCGCACAATTTCTAATTGACGTCTGCGATTTGTTCAGACAAACCCTCAAGTGAATCAAATTGTGGCAAATATCCAATATAATTTACTATAGTTATATAGTTGCTTTTGCACAATCAAGCACAACTACTCTGTATTACAAACGTAGATATTGATCATTGTGGAATTAGTCCGAGATCTAACAGAAACAAACCTTCACATCTTGTCAAAATATAGCAATATTATGTTGAACCCAACCTTCAAATCAAATGTAATAGAATCCAATATCATTTACGGAAGTTTTAGTGTTCACAAGAAAGAGTTATGATGGAAGTGGTGATGACGATGGCAGTGGTAGTGGTGACGATGGATGTGACTTTTGTGGTGATGGGGTTGTTAATGTTTTCTGTTTTTCAGCTGTTGAAATCTAATGATCCGATAATGTCACAGTGCCTGTTCAGTTACCAAGAAATATTTCACACGATTGGAGGCGTGTATTTCGTTATTTGTGTGTTCTTTTACCCGTTTACATCAGCTCACTGTAGCGAACTGAAACAAGAGGCCCAATAGTGCCTGTGGACGCTCTACTGGCTATAACAGCTCTTATAGATTTAGATAGATATAGCTAGATATAGCTCTCTTCTCCTATAGATTTAACAAAGGGAAATACAATATAGCATTTTTCAACAAATCAAGGGCTATAACTCTGTTATTCTAACAAGATCTAGCTGGTTTTCGAAATTGTTCAAGATTTCATTGATATACCGCGCTTTGCACAACTAGACATCATACTGAGGCTTCCTGCCAAATTTCGTAGAAATCCAACAAGCCGTTTAAGAGGAGTAGCGCCGACAAGAAATTTAAAATAAAAACGTCAAAGGGCCATAACTCCGTCAAAAATCAGCGAACTGGAACAAAAGCGTGATATGCACAACTGGACATCTTACCGATGCTTCCTGCCAAGTTTCGTCGAAATTCAAAAAGGCATTTAGGATGAGTAGCGCCGACAAGAAATTTTAAAGCAACTGTCGAGTAATTAAAAAGATAATGAAAAAAAATAAAAAAATAATAAAAAAATCAAATCAATCAAAAAAAATCAAAATCAAAATAAATGAAAAAAAATTAAAAAAAACAAAATTAAAAAGAAAATGAAAAAAAAATGAAAAAAAAAAAACAATTGAAACAATCAAAAAAAAATTGAAATAGAAAAATAAAATAAAAATTAAATTAAATTAAAAACAAACAAAAAAATAATTAAAAAAATGTTACCCCCGGGGCGCGTCCAAATTTGACACCAGGATCACCATTTGAACAAACTTGGTAGAGGACCATAAGCTGATGCTACATGTAATACATGAGAGCTCTGTGCCATGTAGTTCCAGAGAAGAAGATTTTTTCAGTTTTTGCCTATACAGCTGAACTGAATGTTGTTTAACGGCTCATCAACACAGTATAGGTTATTTAGAGCCGCCCCAGAGAGAGGGAAATGATACATAGGAATCCGTGAACCGTGCCCTACTCTTATTATCGAATAGATTCCTATGGTTCTTTAACGTGCTCGGAGGATAGACCGATACACGGGACTGCCCGGTTTACGTCCCTATCCGACGGACGAGGCTAAGGGAAAGTGTCTTGCCCAAGAACACACCGACGAAACTCAGTGGCACCACGGAGGATTGAACCCGGGGCCTCCGGTTACAAATCCGCCGCGCTACCGACTGCGCCACGCCAGCCCTCTTGCCTATACAAGCCTAAGTAAAACTGTGACCTCAATTGTGGGGCTAAATGTGACCAATGGGTCACCATTTGAACAAACTTGGTAGAGGACTACAAGCTTATAGCAAATGCAAAATATTAAACCTCTGGCTCTTGCAGTTTCAGAGAAGAAGATTTTTTAAAAAAAAATCCTATATAAGTCTATGTAAAACTGTGACCCCCGGGGCGGGGACAAATTTGACCCCAGGGTCACCATTTGAACAAACTTAGTAGAGGACCATAATCTGATGCTACATGTAATACATGAGAGCTTTGTGCCTTCTGGTTTCAGAGAAGAAGATTTTTAAAGTTTTTTCCTATATGTCTATATGAAAAACATGCAAAACCTCAATATACAAACTTTGGACCCCCGGAGCACGGCCATTTTTGATTCCGGGGACTTTATTTGAACAAACTTGATAGTCTAGGCGTTGGCGATCATTCTAAAAGAAAAACTGTTGAAATCTGTCCAGCGGTTCTGGAGAAGATCTTTTAAGGTTTCGATTATATATGGTAATGGCAGCCATCTTGGATGTAGCGCTGACCTAAATTTAACAAATCTAAAAACCATTCATATAAGGATCATCCATGTGAAGTTTGGTCAAAATTAGCCAAGCGGTTTCTGAGGAGAAGTCGTTTGAAGAAAAGTTAACGGACGACAGACGACAGACAGACGGACGACGGACGACAGACAACACACCATCCCATATGCTTTGCTGGCCGTTGGCCAGTAGAGCTAAAAACAAACCTCCAGCCGTAAGACAGCGGGGATTTTTTTAGGGGTTATTATTTGGGCCGTCCGTTAAAACATATCTATATATAGCATAACCACGTTGCAGAACGCAGGAATATCGCTTTAACCGGTACTATACGTACTTTATGCTTGTTCCCTAACTCATCGATGATTTTGAAGACCTTCTTCACTTGTTCCTCGTGTTCCTTCATCATGGCCTGGATGACGCTCGTGTTACCAGCCATCAGTGCTGTAGCTGGAAACCAGGGAATAATACGCAATTATACAGCGACGATCAAAGTGGTTGTGGTGTCGATGGAAGTGGTGGTGGTGACGATGGTAGTGGTGGCGGTGACGATGATAGTGATGGTGGTGGAAGTGACGATGGTATTGGTGGTGACGATGGTAGTGGTGGTGATGACAATGAAGTGGTGGTGGTGACGATAGTGGTGGTGGTGACGATGATAGTGGTGTTGGTGGTAGTGACGATGGTAGTGGTGGTGATGATGGTAGTGGTGATGACTATGAAATTAGTGGTGTTGGTGACGGTGGAAGTGGTGGTAGAGATGATGGAAGTGGTGGTGGTGTCGATGGTAGTGTTGTGGTGATGGTAGTGGTGGTGTCGATGGTATTGGTGATGCGGACGACGGAAGTGGTGGTGTGACGATGAAAGTGGTGGTGATGTCGATGGTAGTAGTGGTGGTGATGATGGTAGTGGTGGTGGTGATGGTATTGGTGGTGATGATGGTAGTAGTGGTAATGGCGATGGTAGTGGTGGTGGTGATGGTAGTGGTGGTGACGATGGTGGTAGTGGTGGTGACGATGGAAGTGGTGGTGACGGTGATAGTGGTGGTGGTGACGATGGTAGTGGTGGTGACAATGGAATTAGTGTTGGTGGTAAAGATGGTATTAGTGGTGGAGGTGACGATGGAACTATTGGTGGTGGTGACGATGGAAGTGGTGATGATGGTGACGATGTAATTAGTGTTGGTGGTGATGGTAGTGGTGGTGACGATGGAATTAGTGGTGATGTTGACGCTGGTAGTGGCGGTGACGGTGGTAGTGGTGGTGGCGATGGTAGTGGTGGTGACGATGGTAGTGGTTGTGACAATGGTAGTGGCGGTTACGATGGTAGAGGCGGTGACGATGGTAGTGGTGGTAATAATGGTAGTGGTGGTGGTGGTGACGATAGCAGTGGTGATGGTTTTGATTTATTGGTGGTAATGACGATGGAAGCGGTGATGATGTTGATGAAGGAATTAGTGTTG
This sequence comes from Cyrtodaria siliqua, assembly GCA_037043455.1. Taxonomy (NCBI): domain Eukaryota; kingdom Metazoa; phylum Mollusca; class Bivalvia; order Adapedonta; family Hiatellidae; genus Cyrtodaria; species Cyrtodaria siliqua. The sequence continues at coordinate 19,280 of JAWPHD010020018.1, read as the reverse complement.
GTGGTGATGATGGTAGTTGTGGTGACGATGGAATTAGTGTTATTTATGATGATGGTAGTGGTGGTGATAGTGGTAGTGTTGGTGACGATGGAATTAATTAGTGTTGGTGGTGATGGAATTAGTGTTGGTGATGACGATGGTAGTGGTGGAATTAATGTTGGTGATGACGATGGAATTAGTGTTGGTGATGATGATGGTAGTGGTGGAATTAGTGTTGGTGATGACGATGGAATTAGTGGTGGTGATGATGATGGTAGTGGTGGAATTAGTGTTGCTGATGACGATGGAATTAGTGGTGGTGATGACGATGGTAGTGGTGAAATTAGAGTTGGTGATGACGATGGAATTATTGTTGGTGATGATGATGGTAGTGGTGGTGATGAAGGTAGTGTTAGTGACGATGGAATTAGTGTTGGCGGTGATGGAATGTGTTAGTGGGGATGACGGAATTAGTGTTGGTGGTGACGATGGTAATGGCGGTTACGATGGAATTAGTGTTGGTGGTGACGATGGTAGTGATGGTAACGATGGAATTAGTGTTGGTGGTGACGATGGTATTAGTGTTGGTGATGATGATGATAGTGATGGTGATGGTGGTAGAGTTGGTGACGATGGAATTAGTGTTGGTGGTGATGGAATTAGTGTTGGTGATGACGATGGTAGTGGTGGAATTAGTGTTGGTGATGACGATGGAATTAGTGTTGGTGATGATGATGGTAGTGGTGGAATTAATGTTGGTGATGACGATGGAATTAGTGTTGGTGATGATGATGGTAGTGGTGGAATTAGTGTTGGTGATGACGATGGAATTAGTGATGATGATGGTAGTGGTGGTGATTGTGGTAGTGTTGGTGACAATGGAATTAGTGTTGGTGGTGACGATGGAATTAGTGTTGGTGATGATGATGGTAGTGGTGGTGATGGTGGTAGTGTTGGTGACGATGGAATTAGTGTTGGTGATGGTGATGGAATGTGTTAGTGGTGATGATGGAATTAGTGTTGGTGGTGACGATGGTAATGGAGGTGACGATGGAATTAGTGTTGGTGGTGACGATGGTAGTGATGGTAACGATGGAATTAGTGTTGGTGGTGACGATGGAATTAGTCATGGTGGTGATGGAATTAGGGTTGGTGATGACGATGGTAGTGGTGGAATTAGAGTAGGTGATGACGATGGAATTAGTGGTGGTGATGATGATGGTAGTGGTGGAATTAGTGTTGCTGATGACGATGGAATTAGTTGTGGTGATGACGATGGTAGTGGTGAAATTAGTGTTGGTGATGACGATTGAATTATTGTTGGAGATGATGATGGTAGTGGTGGTGATGGTGGTAGTGTTAGTGACGATGGAATTAGTGTTGGCGGTGATGGAATGTGTTAGTGGTGATGATGGAATTAGTGTTGGTGGTGACGATGGTAATGGCGGTGATGATGGAATTAGTGTTGGTGGTGACGATGGTAGTGATGGTAACGATGGAATTAGTGTTGGTGGTGACGATGGAATTAGTGTTGGTGATGATGATGGTAGTGATGGTGATGGTGGTAGTGTTGGTGACGATGGAATTAGTGTTGGTGGTGATGGAATTAGTGTTGGTGATGACGATGGTAGTGGTGGAATTAGTGTTGGTGATGACGATGGAATTAGTGTTGGTGATGATGATGGTAGTGGTGGAATAAGTGTTGGTGATGACGATGTAATTAGTGGTGGTGATGACGATGGTAGTGGTGGAATTAGTGTTCGTGATGACGATGGAATTAGTGATGATGATGGTAGTGGTTGTGATTGTGGTAGTGTTGGTGACGATGGAAATAGTGTTGGTGGTGACGATGGAATTAGTGGTGGTGATGACGATGGTAATGGTGGAATTAGTGTTCGTGATGACGATGGAATTAGTGTTGGTGATGATGATGGTAGTGGTGGTGATGGTGGTAGTGTTGGTGATGATGGAATTAGTGTTGGTTGTGACGATGGTAATGGCGGTGACGATGGAATTAGTGTTGGTGGTGATGATGGTAGCGGTGGTGACGATGGAATTAGTGTAAGTGGTGACGATGGTAGTGGTGACGAAGGAATTAGTGTTGGTGGTGATGACGGTAGTGGTGGTGACGATGGAAGTAGTGGTGGTGGTGGTGGCGATGAAATTAGTGGTGGTGGTGACAGTGGTAGTGGTGGTGAAGATGGAATTAGTGTTGGTGGTGACATGAATTAGTGGTGGTGGTAACAGTGGTAGTGGTGGTGACGATGGAATTAGTGTTTGTGGTGACATGGAATTAGTGTTGGTGGTGATGATGATAGTGGCGGTGGTGGTAGTGACGATGGAATTGGTGGTGACGATGGTAGTGGTGGTGATGACGGTAATGGTGATGACTATGAAATTAGTGGTGTTGGTGACGGTGGAAGTGGTGGTGACGATGTTAGTGGTGGTAGAGATGATGGAAGTGGTGGTGTGACGATGAAAGTGATGGTGGTGTCGATTGTAGTGGTGGTGGTGATGGTAGTGGTGGTGACAATGGTTGTGGTGATGGGGACGACGGAAGTTGTGGTGTGACGATGAAAAAGGTTTTGATGTCGATGGTAGTGGTGGTGGTGATGATGATGACGGTAATGGTGATGACTATGAAATTAGTGGTGTTGGTGACGGTGGAAGTGGTGGTGACGATGTTAGTGGTGGTAGAGATGATGGAAGTGGTGGTGTGACGATCAAAGTGATGGTGGTGTCGATGGTAGTGGTGGTGGTGATGGTAGTGGTGTTGACAATGGTTGTGGTGGTGGGGACGACGGAAGTTGTGGTGTGACGATGAAAAACGTTTTGATGTCGATGGTAGTGGTGGTGGTGATGATGGTAGTGGTGGTGATGATGGTATTGGTGGTAACGATGGTAATAGTGGTGGTGACGATGGTAGTGGTAGTGACGATGGTAGTGGCGGCGACGATGGTAGTGGTGGTGACGATGGTAGTGGTGGTGACGATGGTAGTGGTAGTGACGATGGTAGTGGCGGCGACGATGGTAGTGGTGGTGACGATGGTAGTGGTAGTGACGATGGTAGTGGCGGTGACGATGGTAGTGGTGATGACGATGGTAGTGGCAGTGACGATGGTTGTGGCGGTGACGATGGTAGTGGCGGTGACGATGGTAGTGGTGGTAGCGATGGTAGTGGTGGTGACGATGGTAGTGGTGGTGACGATGGTAGTGATGGTGGCGATGGTAGTGGTGGTGACGATGGTAGTGGTAGTGACGATGGTAGTGGCGGTGACGATGGAAGTGGTGGTGATGATGGTAGTGGTGGTGGTGACGATAGCACCAACACTAATTCCATCGTCACCACTACTACCACAGTCACTACCAACATTAATTCCATCGTAACCACCACTACCATCATCACCACAAACACTGATTCCATGTCACCACCATCACTAATTCTATCTTCATCACCACTACCACAATCACCACCACCACTAATTCCATCTTCACCAACTCCACTAATTCCATCGTCACCACCACTACTGTCATCACCACCAACACTAATTCCATCGTCACCACTACCATCGTCACCATCAACACTAATTTCATCGTCACCACCACTACCATCGTCACCACCACCACTACCATCGTCACCACCACTTCCATCGTCACCACCACTACCATCGTCACCACCACTACCATCACCACCACCACTACCATCACCACTACCACCACTACCATCGTCACCACCACTACCATCACCACCACCACTACCATCACCACTACCACCACTACCATCGTCAACACCACCACTACCATCGTTACCACCACCACTACCATCGATCGACATCACCACAACTTTCATCGTCACACCACCACTTCCGTCGTCCCCATCACCACTACCATCGTCACCACCTTTACCATCATCACCACCACTACCATCGACACCATCACCACTTTCATCGTCACACCACCACTTCCATCATCTCTACCACCACTAACATCGTCACCACCACTTCCACCGTCACCAACACCACTAATTTCATAGACATACTGTAGTGGTGGAATTAGTGTACGTGATGACGATGGAATTAGTGTTGGTGATGATGATGGTAGTGGTGGTGACGATGGTAGTGGTAGTGACGATGGTAGTGGCGGTGACGATGGAAGTGGTGGTGATGATGGTAGTGTTGGTGGTGACCATAGCACCAACACTAATTCCATCGTCACCACTACTACCACAGTCACTACCAACATTAATTCCATCGTAACCACCACTACCATCATCACCACAAACACTGATTCCATGTCACCACCATCACTAATTCTATCTTCATCACCACTACCACAATCACCACCACCACTAATTCCATCTTCACCAACTCCACTAATTCCATCGTCACCACCACTACTGTCATCACCACCAACACTAATTCCATCGTCACCACTACCATCGTCACCATCAACACTAATTTCATCGTCACCACCACTACCATCGTCACCACCACCACTACCATCGTCACCACCACTTCCATCGTCACCACCACTACCATCGTCACCACCACTACCATCACCACCACCACTACCATCACCACTACCACCACTACCATCGTCACCACCACTACCATCACCACCACCACTACCATCACCACTACCACAACTACCATCGTCAACACCACCACTACCATCGTTACCACCACCAATACCATCGATCGACATCACCACAACTTTCATCGTCACACCACCACTTCCGTCGTCCCCATCACCACTACCATCGTCACCACCTTTACCATCATCACCACCACTACCATCGACACCATCACCACTTTCATCGTCACACCACCACTTCCATCATCTCTACCACCACTAACATCGTCACCACCACTTCCACCGTCACCAACACCACTAATTTCATAGACATATTGTAGTGGTGGAATTAGTGTACGTGATGACGATGGAATTAGTGTTGGTGATGATGATGGTAGTGGTGGTGATTGTGGTAGTGTTGGTGACGATCGAATTTGTGTTGGTGGTGACGATGGAATTAGTGTTGGTGATGATGATGGTAGTGGTGGTGATGGTGGTAGTGTTGGTGACGATGGAATTAGTGTTGGTGGTGATGGAATGTGTTAGTGATGATGATGGTATTAGTGTTGGTGGTGACGATGGTAATGGCGGTGACGATGGAATTAGGGTTGGTGGTGACGATGGTAGTGATGGTAACGATGGAATTAGTGTTGGTGGTGACGATGGAATTAGTGTTGGTGATGATGATGGTAGTGATGGTGATGGTGGTAGTGTTGGTGACGATGGAATCAGTGTCGGTGGTGATGGATTTAGTGTTAGTGATGACGATGGTAGTGGTGGAATTAGTGTTGGTGATGACAATGGAATTAGTGTTGGTGATGATGATGGTAGTGGTGGAATTAGCGTTGGTGATGACGATGGAATTAGTGGTGGTGATGACGATGGTTATGGTGAAATTAGTGTTCGTGATGACGATGGAATTAGTGTTGGTGATAATGATGGTAGTGGTGGTGATGGTGATAGTGTTAGTGACGATGGAATTAGTGTTGGTGGTGACGATGGTAATGGCGGTGACGATGGAATTAGTGTTGGTGGTGACGATGGAATTAGTGTTGGTGGTGATGATGGTAACGGTGGTGACGATGGAATTAGTGTTAGTTGTGACGATGGTAGTGGTGACGATGGAATTAGTGTTGGTGGTGATGACGGTAGTGGTGGTGACGATGGAAGTAGTGGTGGTGTTGGTCACGATGAAATTAGTGGTGGTGGTGACTGTGGTAGTGGTGGTGAAGATTGAATTAGTGTTGGTGGTGACATGGAATTAGTGTTGGTGGTAACAGTGGTAGTGTTAGTGATGATGGAATTAGTGTTGGTGGTGACGATTGTAATGGCGGTGACGATGGTATTAGTGTTGATGGTGACGATGGAATTAGTGTTGGTGGTGATGATGGTAGCGGTGGTTACGATGGAATTAGTGTTAGTGGTGACGATGGTAGTGGTGACGATGGAATTAGTGTTGGAGGTGATGACGGTAGTGGTGGTGACGATGGAAGTAGTGGTGGTGGTGGTGGTGACGATGAAATTAGTGGTGGTGGTGACAGTGGTAGTGGTGGTGAAGATGGAATTAGTGTTGGTGGTGACATGGAATTAGTGTTGGTGGTAACACTGGTAGTGTTAGTGACGATGGAATTAGTGTTGGTGGTGACGATGGTAATGGCGGTGACGATGGAATTAGTGTTGGTGGTGACGATGGAATTAGTGTTGGTGGTGATGATGGTAGCGGTGGTGACGATGGAAATAGTGTTAATGGTGACGATGGTAGTGGTGACGATGGAATTAGTGTTGGTGGTGATGACGGTAGTGGTGGTGACGATGGAAGTAGTGGTGGTGGTGGTGACGATGAAATTAGTGGTGGTGGTGACAGTGGTAGTGGTGGTGAAGATGGAATTGGTGTTGGTGGTGACATGGAATTAGTGTTGGTGGTAACAGTGGTAGTGGTGGTGACGATGGAATTAGTGTTGGTGGTGATGATGATAGTGGCGGTGGTGGTAGTGACGATGATATTGGTGGTGACGATTGTAGTGGTGGTGATGACGGTAGTAGTGATGACTATGAAATTAGTGGTGTTGGTGACAGTGGAAGTGGTGGTAGAGATGATGGAAGTGGTGGTGTGACGATGAAAGTTATTGTGGTGTCGATGGTAGTGGTGGTGGTGATGGTAGTGGTGGTGACAATGGTAGTGGTGATGGGGACGACGGAAGTGGTGGTGTGATGATGAAAGTTGTTTTGATGTCGATGGTAGTAGTGGTGGTGGTTATGATGGTAGTGGTGGTGGTGATGGTATTGGTGGTAACGATGTTAGTGGGGGTGTTGATGATGGTAGTGGTGATAGTGGCGATGGTAGTGGTGGTCGTGATGGTAGTGGTTGTGACGACGGAAGTGGTGGTGGTGATGGTAGTGGTGGTGACGATGAAAGTGGTGGCGACGATGGTAGTGGTGGTAGTGACGATGGTAGTGGTGGTGACGATGGAATTAGTGGTGGTGGTGACGATGGAATTAGTGGTGGTGGTGACGATGGAATTAGTGGTGGTGGTGACGATGTAAGTGGTGATGATAGTGACGATGTAATTAGTGTTAGTGGTGATGATGGTAGTGGTGGTGACGATGGAATTAGTGGTGATGTTGACGATGGTAGTGGCGGTGACGATGGTAGTGGTGGTGACGATAGTAGTGGTAGTGACGATGGTAATGTGAGTGACGATGGTAGTGTCGGTGACGATGGTAGTGGTGGTGACGATGGTAGTGATAGTGACGATGATAGTGGCGGTGACGATGGTAGTGGCGATGACGATGGTAGTGGTAGTGACGATGGTAGTGGCGGTGACGATGGTAGTGGCGGTGACGATTGTAGTGGCGATGACTATGGTAGTGGTGGTGGCGATGGTAGTGATAGTGACGATGATAGTGGCGGTGACGATGGTAGTGGCGATGACGATGGTAGTGGTAGTGACGACGGTAGTGGCGGTGACGATGGTAGTGGCGGTGACGATTGTAGTGGCGATGACTATGGTAGTGGTGGTGGCGATGGTAGTGGTGGTGACGATGGTAGTAGTGGTGACGATGGTAGTGGTGGTGGCGATGGTAGTGGTGGTGGCGATGGTAGTGGTGGTAGTGGCGGTGACGATGGTAGTGGTGGTGGTGACGATATCAGTTGTGATGGTGTTTGAATTATTGGTGGTAATGACGATGGGAGTGGTGATGATGGTGATGATGGAATTAGTGTTGGTGGTGATGATGGTAGTGGTGATGACGATGGAATTAGTGGTGGTGATGACGATGGTAGTGATGGTAACGATGGAATTAGTGTTGATGGTGACGATGAACTTAGTGTTGGTGATGATGATGGTAGTGGTGGTGATGGTGGTAGAGTTGGTGACGATGGAATTAGTGGTGGTGGTGATGGAATTAGTGTTGGTGATGACGATGGAATAAGTGTTAGTGGTGATGATGGAATTAGTGTTGGTGGCGACGATGGTAGTGGCGGTGACGATGGAATTAGTGTTGGTTATGATGATGGTAGCGGTGGTGACATGGAATAAGTGGTGGTGGTGATGATGGTTGTGGTGGTGACGATGAAATTAGTGTTAGTGGTGACGATGGTAGTGGTGACGATGGAATTAGTGTTGGTGGTGATGACGTAGTGGTGACGAAGATGGAATTAGTGGTGGTGGTGACGATGGAATTGGTGGTGGTGGTGACAGTTGTAGTGGTGGTGAAGATGGAATTAGTGTTGGTGGTGACGTGGAATTAGTGTTGGTGATAACTGTGGTAGTGGTGGCGACGATGGAATTAGTGTTGGTGGTGACGATAGTAGTGGCGGTGACGATGGAATTAGTGTTGGTGGTGACGATGGAATAAGTGTTGGTGGTGATGATGGTAGTGGTGGTGACGATGAAATTAGTGTTTGTGGTGACTGTGGTAGTGGTGGTGACGATGGAATTAGTGGTGTTGGTGACGATGGAACTAGTGGTGGTGGTGACTGTGGTAGTGGTGATGAAGATAGAATTAGTGATGGTGGTGACATGGAATTAGTGTTTGTGGTGATTATGATAGTGGTGGTTACGATGGAATTAGTGTTGGTAGTGACTGTGGTAGTAGTGGTGACGATGGAATTAGTGTTGGTGGTGACATAGAATTAGTGTTGGTGTGATGATAGTGGCGGTGGTGGTAGTGACGATGGTATTGGTGGTGACGATGGCAGTGGTGGTGATGACGGTAGTGGTGATGTCTATGAAATTAGTGGTGTTGGTGACGGTGGAAGTGGTGGTGACGATGTTAGTGGTGGTAGAAATGATGGAAGTGGTGGTGTGACGATGAAAGTGGTGGTGGTGTCGATGGTAGTGGTGGTGGTGATGGTAAAGGTGGTGACGATGGTAGTGGTGATGGGGACGACGGAAGTGGTGGTGTGACGATGAAAGTTGTGGTGATGTCGATCGATGGTAGTGGTGGTAGTAACGATGGTAGTGGTGGTGTTGACGATGGTAGTGGTGGTAGTAGTGATGGTAGTGGTGGTGGTTATGGTAGTGGTGGTGACGATGGTATTGGTGGTGACGATGGAAGTGGTGGTGACGATGGTAGTGGTGGTGGTGACGATGATAGTGTTGATGGTGACGATGATCGTGGTGACGATGGAATTAGTGTTGGTGGTGATGACGGTAGTGGTGGTGACGATGGAATTAGTGGAGTTGGTGACGATGGAATTAGTGGTGGTGGTGACTGTGGTAGTGGTGATGAAGATAGAATTAGTGATGGTGGTGATGATGGTAGTGGTGGTTACGATGGAATGAGTGTTGGTAGTGACTGTGGTAGTAGTGTTGACGATGCAATTAGTGTTGGTGGTGACATGTAATTAGTGTTGGTGGTGTTGATGATAGTGGCGGTGGTGGTAGTGATGATGGTATTGGTGATGTCTATGAAATTAGTGGTGTTGGTGACGGTGGAAGTGGTGGTGACGATGTTAGTGGTGGTAGAGATGATGGAAGTGGTGGTGTGACGATGAAAGTGGTGGTGGTGTCGATGGTAGTGGTGGTGGTGATGGTAAAGGTGGTGACGATGGTAGTGGTGATGGGGACGACGGAAGTGGTGGTGTGACGATGAAAGTTGTGGTGATGTCGATCGATGGTAGTGGTGGTGGTAACGATGGTAGTGGTGGTGTTGACGATGGTAGTGGTGGTAGTGGTGATGGTAGTGGTGGTGGTGATGGTAGTGGTGGTGACGATGGTATTGGTGGTGACGATGGAAGTGGTGGTGACGATGGTAGTGGTGGTGGTGATGATAGTGTTGATGGTGACGATGATAGTGGTGATGATGGAATTAGTGTTGGTGGTGATGACGGTAGTGGTGGTGACGATGGAATTAGTGGAGTTGGTGACGATGGAATTAGTGGTGGTGGTGACTGTGGTAGTGGTGATGAAGATAGAATTAGTGATGGTGGTGACATGGAATTAGTGTTTGTGGTGATGATGGTAGTGGTGGTTACGATGGAATTAGTGTTGGTAGTAACTGTGGTAGTAGTGGTGACGATGGAATTAGTGTTGGTGGTGACATGGAATTAGTGTTGGTGGTGTTGATGATAGTGGCGGTGGTGGTAGTGACGATGGTATTGGTGGTGACGATGGCAGTGGTGGTGATGACGGTAGTGGTGATGTCTATGAAATTAGTGGGGATGGTGACGGTGGAAGTGGTGGTGACGATGTTAGTAGTGGTAGAGATGATGGAAGTGGTGATGTGACGATGAAAGTGGTGACGGTGTCGATGGTAGTGGTGGTGGTGATGGTAAAGGTGGTGACGATGGTAGTGGTGATGGGGACGACGCAAGTGGTGGTGTGACGATGAAAGTTGTGGTGATGTCGATCGATGGTAGTGGTGGTGTTGACGATGGTATTGGTGGTAGTGGTGATGGTAGTGGTGGTGGTTATGGTAGTGGTGGTGACGATGGTAGTGGTGATGACGATGGAAGTGGTTGTGACAATGGTAGTGGTGGTGGTGACGATGGTAGTGGTGGTGACGATGAAATTAGTGTTGAAGGTGACGATGGTAGTGGTGACGATGGAATTAGTGTTGGTGGTGATGACGGTAGTGGTGGTGACGATGGAATTAGTGGTGTTGGTGACGATGGAATTAGTGGTGGTGGTGACTGTGGTAGTGGTGATGAAGATAGAATTAGTGATGGTGGTGACATGGAATTAGTGTTTGTGGTGATGATGGTAGTGGTGGTTACGATGGAATTAGTGTTGGTAGTGACTGTGGTAGTGGTGGTGACGATGGAATTAGTGTTGGTCGTGACATGGAATTAGTGTTGGTGGTGATGATGATAGTGGCGGTGGTGGTAGTGACAATGGTATTGGTGGTGACAATGGCAGTGGTGGTGATGACGGTAGTGGTGATGTCTATGAAATTAGTGGTGTTGGTGACGGTGGAAGTGGTGGTGACGATGTTAGTGGTGGTAGAGATGATGGAAGTGGTGGTGTGACGATGAAAGTGGTGGTGGTTTCGATGGTAGTGGTTGTGTTGATGGTAGTGGTGGTGTCGATGGTAGTGGTGGTGACGATGGAAGTGGTGGTGACGATGGTAGTGGTGATGGTGACGATGGTAGTGACGGTGACGATGGAATTAGTATTGGTGGTGACGATGGAATTAGTGTTGGTGGTGAAGATGGAATTAAAGGTGATGGTGACGATGGAATTAGTGGTGGTGGTGGTGACGATGGAATTATTGGTGGTGGTGACGATGGCAGTGGTGATGATGGTGACGATGTAATTAGTGTTGGTGGTGATGATAGTAGTGGTGGTGATGATGGCATTAGTAGTGATGTTGACGATGGTAGTGGCGGTGCCGACGATGGTAGTGGTGGTGGCGATGGTAGTGGTGGTGACGATGGTAGTGGTGGTGACGATGGTAGTGGTGGTGATAATGGTAGTGGTCGTGGTGACGATAGCTGTGGTGATGGTTTTGGAATTATTAGCGGTAATGACGATGGAAGTGGTTATGATGGTGATGATGTAATTAGTGTTGGTGGTGATGATGGTAGTGGTGGTTACGATGGAATTAGTGTTGGTGGTGACGATGGAATTAGTGTTGGTGATAATGATGGTAGTGTTGGTGATGGTGGTAGTGTTGGTGACGATGGAATTAGTGTTGGTGGTGATGGAATTAGTGTTGGTGATGACGATTGAATAAGTGTTAGTGGTGATGATGGAACTAGTGTTGGTGGTGACGATGGTAGTGGCGGTGATGGTGGAGTTAGTGTTGATGGTGACGATGAAATTAGTGTTGGTGGTGATGATGGTAGGACGATGGAATTAGTGGTGGTGCTGACGATGGTATTGGTGGTGACGATAGAATTAGTGGTGGTGGTGACTGTGGTAGTGGTGGTGCCGATGGAATTAGTGTTGATGGTGACGATGGTAGTGGTGACGATAGAATTAATGTTGTGGTGATGAGGGTAGTTTACAGTGAAGAGTATAGTAGTGGAGTTGGGGTGGTGGTAGTGGTTGTGATGATGATGTCGAAATATATAGTACGAGAGAATAATAAAGACGAGTTGAGGTACCTCTATGGTGGTGGTGTTGGTGGTGGCGATGACCGTGCCGCTGGTGGTGGTGTTGGTGGTGGTGTTGGTGGTGGCGATGGCGATGGCGCTGGTGGTGATTGTGGTGGTGATTCAGTTATACCCAAGTTGGTCAAAAGACGTTTCAAAACCAATTTTTTCGACAACGACGATGATGATGATGATGATGATGAGGACGAGGATAATGATGTTGACGATTCTGCTGTTTTTGAGTATGATAATGATGAATTAGAAGAGGTTACAATATACATACGTTGTGAGACTGAATGTTCTGCACAATGAGCCATGATCAAGTTATCGGTTTCTTTGTATACGTTCTCAACATACCCTGCAATGTAGGAAAAATTAATTGCAATGTTGTTCAAATAAAGCAATGATATTGATTGTAGTGAATAGACTACCCTCCACCCGACAGCCTTAACCACCCACGCGCACTCACGTACGCACGCACGCACGCACGCACACACACACACACACACACACACACACGCCGATCCCACCCCTATACTCACTTGTCACAACATGTTTCATAACAAATATCAATTACGGTATTGTTTCAAACAACACTTGGAAAGGTTACAAGACGTTTGAAATACAAATATCAACTCTAAATAATATGCATAACGAGCATGGGTGTATCCAGTTTGTATTAGTTATAGAATGTCCAACGAGGTGTTACGAGCATATATCATGAAATATATACACCAAGTTGGATATTCTATAACTGTTGTATCGCTAGCAAAGCCCCCTTGTATATGGGGCGCCGTATTACTTTTTAATATCATTTGGTGATATCACCTATTCGAATCGGTGATATCACTGATTCGAATAGGTGATATCACGCATTCGAATAGGTGATATCACAGATTCATTGTGAATGCGTGATATCACCTATTGAATTTGTGATATCACCTATTCGAATCAGTGATATCACTCATTCGAATCAGTGATATCACTTATTCAAAACGAATGAGTGATATCACTGATTCGAATAGGTGATATCACTCATTCAATAGGTGAAATCACCCATTCATTTTGAATGAGGGATATCACATATTCGAATCAGTGATATCACGGATTACCAATTCAGAAATAAACTATATAAATGACTGATCCCATCCAGGATTCGGGTAACAAATTAGACGGACCCTCACAATCGCCATCTGTTGCAACATTTGGCGGGCTTTTTCGTCATCGGCAGATAATGACCGGCGTTCATGTTATGGTCGCATCAGCTCTTGCAGCAATAGATGCGGAAATATGCCCCCTCCCCAATACAGTGGAAGGGATATATACACCCTATCAAACCTAACCCCAACAGGGCCCGACCCAGAAGATGTGGTACCCCCCTCCCCCCGCCCCCCTCCTCCACCCAAAAAATGCATGGTTTAAGAAAAAATAGGATAACTCCATTGTGTACTGAACTTTTAAAAAAAAACGTTTGTTTGGACTATTGGTGGTGGTCGATCTAATTATTCTATCATACATCATTTATTATTTCCTGTTTTGCTGTCTATTAATAAGGGAAAGAAAAAGGGGTACTTTTTATTGTTGCTCAGTATATATAATAAAGGTAACGTATAACGTTCTCCCTGATAATACTCTTGGGGGGAAGTCCGTATTTTTCTTGTTGTAAAACCGAATATGTGATATCACTGATTCGAATAGGTGATATCACTGATTCAAAACGAAACAGTGATATCACCTATTGAATGGGTGATATCAACTATTTGAATGAGTGATATCACTGACCCGAATAGGTGATATCACTCATTCAAAAAGGTGATATCACTAAATTGTATTAAAAAGCAATACAGCGCCTCATACTTGTATGATATCTGGTTTTTTAAAGTGTGCCGTTATACGAAATATCAGTACACTTTCGTTTTTCTGTATTGAATATATCATACGACTTTGGACTACAGCATAGAAAGTGCTCTCAGGCATTTAGTCATGGCTATTTGCGAGCATAATTACACCATTTGGTGGAATGATGCGTAATACAAGGATTTTCATTTCTTAAAACCGATTTTTTTTTTTTAATTTGTATGTTGCATTGACCTAATTGAAAGACATCGACATTAGGATCATCCCGATGACGTTTTTGGGGCAAAGATGGGCCAATCGGTTGTTGTTTAAAGTTGGACAACTAGTTTGTAATGATAAATAGTACATAAATTCGTTATTTATGAACACTTACATTCAAAGGCATAAACCGCATGCTTGCTGCCATCCATGGCGATAAACACTGTCCGTTTCTTTTCACTTTTGTCTGCAGTTTCACCCTGATCCGCCATTTTGTGTTCGTTAAATGTCGTCAGCTAAACTATTTGACTGAAAATGCAGCGTCGACTGATGAAAATGGATATAAATGTATCTATACTGACGGTCAATGAAAACGCACCATTAACTCAATATGCTTATACTGTTGGATTTTTCGCAAACCATTTGGAATAAAACTGCAGAACCAATATTTGTTTTATTTTTTAAATATTTCACCTTTATGCCTAACTTGTCTTACATGTTTACTGGTAGGCTTTTATGACAAACATGTACGCCTTTATTTACCTTGTCATTTAACAATGTTCAATATGGATACTCATCAAAAGAAAAATGTTCCACTAAATGTCAACCTGCATTAATCTGTCCCTTAAACAAATTCCAACTGATTTACTGGCCTTTTTATTGTTTGACTTCTGACAGTATTATGCAGTGAATGTTTCCGAGAAAATGTTTCTTTGGGAGATGTAACTGAAAAAATCCGTAAATGCACGTGCATTTCATAACAACAACGTAAAATGCGCTAAATCCAGATATGCACGTAAACAATGTTAAATGTCGACTCGTTATATAGATTATATCATATGTCTACTCGTTATATGGATTATATCATGTTATATGGATTATATCATATGTCTACTCGTTATATGGATTATATCATTTTTCTACTCGTTATATGGATTATATCATATTTCTACTCGTTATATGGATTATATCATATTTCGACTCGTTAGGATTATATCATATTTTGACTAGTTAGATGGATTTTATCACATAACGTCCCTTGTTAGCAGTGTCTAACAGCCATTTAATATTCTATTTTATTATATACCTATCAATAATATATACATAGTACCTTCATTTTCTTACAATAGAATACAACAACCTGTATCACACAACAGGTTATCACTATGCTACTAAAAATAGAATTAGTATCACTATCTTACTAAAAATAGAACAGCGGTTTTTCTAATGATTCAAGCAAGTTTTACGCCACTATGCACGAGAACGTCAAGACGACGTTACGTCATACAAACAAAACAAGTAATGAAAACCAACACGTTAAAACTACATACATTTTCCCGCTGCACTTTTTCGAGAAATAATATGCTTTATTGAATGTGTATGCAATAGAAATGCAAATATTTCTATGTTAATGATGTGTAAGAGGTATATAATAAAAGGATCATTACTAGAGTAACGTGTTCTGGAAGTTTGTATCACCTCCGCCTCTCGTGTGATCATTGATCTGGCATTTACCTACTCGAGGTGATACAAACTTCCAGAACACGTTACTCTAGTAATACTCCTATTGTATGACACACGTGTAATACAACCTGGAACGATTTTGATTGGTTGAGTTAAACCTGTAACACTACGCAAGTTTGTTAACTGAAACTATTTTATTTATTACAAATTCACCCAGATCTGAGTCATAAACTTATTATTTGTGACAGCTTATAAAAATAATGCACGTTATACAAATCATTGTTGTTGTTTTTTTAAAAAGTTGGCGTAAACTGCTATTTTGTAAAGAGGTAAAACACGAACTCTTTTATACGCAACGTTTTGTGTGAGACGCGACGTTACGACGTCACATATTTTATGACGTTTTGGCGCTAAAGTGTGTCTGACGTCGTGGCGGTTCTATTTCCATTTGAATTACTTTTTACTAATTTGATTGCAATGTTATGTGATAAAAAGGATCTTAAACTCGTTCCCATTCCCGTTATGAATTATTTTTAATTTTAACTCGCCAAAAGGCTCGTTAAAATTAAAATAATTCATAACTCGTTTCATAAATCTGATATGAAATGGGAACTCGTTTAAGATCCTCTATATATCATATGTCTACTCGTTATATGGATTATATCAAATTTTGTCCAAAATGCCCCAGATTCTAATTTAAAAAAAAAAAAGTTTTTTGGTGCGTTTTCATTGACCGTGAGTATACATCGCGTGCGTCTATATCGTGTGTGTAACTGATACAATGTTTATATGTCAAAGTACTATGACCTCACACTATCAATACACTGATATTCAAATAAAATAATGTCTGTACGTTGGACCCTTCCCCTCCATTTCCTTTTTATCGCTCTATCCAACCTATACTAACTAATTTGATTTTTTCTTTTCTTTTACTTAACCATTTCATCACACATTATAATATTATATTTCATTTTAGATCATACATTTAATGTTAAGCAATCTCACCATCGACAGTTGATAACACTTTACATGTCTTTCTACATATATTCTCTTTTAACACTTTCGCCGCCAAATTTCAATTGTCGTCTGCTAAAATTTGAATTCAAACCTTTCGGTGATATCTTTTTATAGTCTTACTTATCGAGTGGCGAGCAGTGTAAATCTAATCAGCCCGCACATTATGTACAGGTTGATCTGGTCGTAAAAAATGGTTAAAATAAAAAGCATATGTGTTTCTATGAGTGTGTCAATTATATGCTGATTAAAACATATTATTGCCAATATTTTACATACAGAGTAATATCAACATATATGCAATAGAGATAGGAGTTAGATTAAACCCTTCCTAGTTAACATTTTGAAATCGAAAATTCATATGGCAGGGTGTAATTAAATACAATGACAAATTCCTACATTGAGAAGGTATAAGTAAACAAAATATATAGAGAACAAGAGCTGTCGGAGAACAGCGCAGCTCGACTATTCGATTTCTCAGAGAATAATAAATTATATAGCTAGTATACCATCAGAAAACAAGGCTAAAACAATGTGGGGTGTGGTTGGGAGCGCAACATAGCTATGTGTAAGAATTGACCAAAACTACACAGAAATATGTAAACAAAAATAAAAAATAAATGAAATTCGAGTTTTGAGTGGGGTGGGGGGTGGCGTGGGGGAGAGGTGAGGGTGGGTGATGTGGGGAGTGGGGGTGATGAGGGTAACATATATGTGTAAGAAGCTAGGTAAGAATTCACCAAAACAACACACGCAAAAATATGTAGGCCTAAACAAACAAAAATAAAAAATCGAGTTTTGAGTGGGGATGGGGAAGAGGCAGGGTGTGGGGGAGGGCAAGATATATGTGTAAAAAGCTATGTAAGAATTGACCAAAACAACCCAGAAATATGGTAAAACAAAACAAAACTATTTCCAGTGGGGTGGGAATGGGCGTGGGGGGGGGGGGGGGGGGGGGCTGGGGAAGGGGGGAGGTTGGCAAGATAGCTATGTCGGACCGTATTTGTATTTGGTACAAAAACGAATATGGTACAAATGTACCATATTCGGCCGAATATGGTACAAATGTACCATATTCGGACCGAATATGGTACAATTTTCGACCGAATATGGTACAAACATTGTACCATATTCGGTTGGAATAAGTTTGTCTATGCTCGCCAAAACGTATTTGGTACATACCAAAAAAACTCATAAAATGAAAATGGCCTACGTATATGGTACATAAATTATGTATTTCTTAATAAATGAAATAGTCTGCCAATGTGTAAACTTTTTTTCAAACTCAAATACATTGTATTAACCTAATATTGGAAGTGACAAAAGTATCATCATCATCATCATCATCATCATCATCATCGTCGTCGTCGTCGTCGTCGTCGTCGTCGTCGTCGTAACTAGCAGTAACAGAAACAGCTAACCTAACCACACTTTACATGGATTTTGCTGGTTGTGTAACTGTTTCGCCGGCTAGCTCAGTCGGTTGCGCGTCAGATTGGCACGCAGGCGGCCTGGGTTCGATTCCCGGGCGGGCCAGATACTTTCGTGGAGATTGGTCACGAAATGATTTCTACGGCCATTCTTCCCCTACCGCTGTTTCAAGTAGGGCAGTTGTCAATTACTGGCGAATGTATCTGCTTAGTACTGGTTACTAAGTAACTTTTGTCATCATCATCACCATCGACCGAAAAACATCGCAGTTATCATCATCACATTTTTGTGATCTTCATTACGATGATGATAATGGTGATGATGATGATGGTGTTGATGATGATGATGATGACCTTGATGATTGTGGTGATAATGATGGTGATGATGATGACAATGATGATAAAAGTTTGTGATGATGATGATGACGGTAATTTTGATCGTCGTCATCATCATCAAAACTTTTGTCATCATCATGACGATGATGATGATAATGGCGTTAATGGTGACGATGATGATGATGGTGTTAATGGTGACGATGATGATGTAATTGATGATGATGACAATGGTGATGATGATTGGGGTTTGATGATTGTGATGATGATAACTGCGATGTTTATCGGCCGATGATAATGATTATAATGATGATGATGAAAAAAGTTTTTTATTATGTTGACGCCAATGATTACCGGCCGCCGATGATGATGATTATGATGATGATGATGATGATGCTGATGATGATTATGATGATGATGATGATGATGCTGATGATGATTATGATGATGATGATGATGATGATGATGATGACGATGATGATTATTTTCATGATGGTATTGATGACGTTGATGCAAATTGTAGTTATGATGATGATGATGATGATGATGATGATGATGACGATGATGATTATTTTCATGATGGTATTGATGACGTTGATGCAAATTGTAGTTATGATGATGATGATGATGATGATGATGATGACGATGATGATGATGACGATGACGATGATGAGTGTGTACCATATTCGGAACGAATGTGGTACATTTTTCATCCGAATATGGTACAAGTTTGTACCATATTTGGTCAGGCATTTTACCCCAAAACTGCAGATACGTATATGGTACAATTAGACAGTTGTACCATATTCGGCCGAATATGGTACAAATTTGTACATATTCGTTTTTGTACCAAATACGGTCCGACATAGCTATGTGTAAGAATTGACAAAAAC